>CAKAJE020001260.1:0-56348 GCA_916610135.2 Macropis europaea | reverse complement strand
ACGTAAATTGAACAAATGTGATAGAATTTCGCTGAATTCTTATATTAACCAAAATATAAAATGATCTAATCGGGTCTCTGATTGCCCTATCATAGAAGTTTAATAGTGCATTTTACTCGCCATTACACACGCTTTAAGATGCCGCTCAGCCCAATACGCTATCTGAAATATCAGCGACGTAAATTGAACAAATGTGAGAGAATTTCGCTGAATTCTTAAATTAACCATAATATAAAATGATCTAATGGGGTCTCTGTTTGCCCTACCCTAGAAGTTTAATAGTGCATTTTACTCGCCATTTCCTGCGCTTTGAGATGCCGCTTAGCACAAGTCGCTATCTGAAATAGGAGCGATGTAAAATGAACAAATGTGATAGAATTTCGCTGAATTCTTATATTAACCTTAATGTAAAATGATCTAATCGGGTCTTTGTTCGCCCTACCCAAGAAGTTTAATAGTGCATTTCACTCGTCAATTCATGCGCTTTGCGATGCCGCTTAGCCCAATAAGCTATCTGAAATTGGAGCGACGTAAATTGAACAAATGTGATAGAATTTCGCTGAATTCTTATATTAACCAAAATATAAAATGATCTAATCGGGTCTCTGATTGCCCTATCATAGAAGTTTAATAGTGCATTTTACTCGCCATTACACACGCTTTAGATGCCGCCTAGCCCAGTACGCTATCTGAAATAGGAGATACGTAAGTTGAACGAATGTGACAGAATTACGCTGATTTCTTATATTAACCGTAATATAAAATTATCTAATCGGGTCTCTCTTTGCCTTATCCTAGAAGTTTAATAGTGCATTTTACTCGCCATTTCATGCGCTTTGAGATGCCTCTTAGCCCAATACGCTATCTGAAATAGGAGCGACGTAAATTGAACAAATGTGATAGAATTTCGCTGAATTCTTATATTAACCAAAATATAAAATGATCTAATCCGGTCTCTGTTTGCCCTACCCTAGGAGTTGAATAGTGCATTGTACGAGCCATTTCTTGCGCTTTGAGATGCAGCTTAGCCCAATACGCTATCTGAAATAGGAGCGACGTAAATTGAACAAATGTGATAGAATTTCGCTGAATTCTTATTTTAACCTTAATGTAAAATGATCTAATCGGGTCTTTGTTCGCCCTACCCTAGAAGTTTAATAGTGCATTTCACTCGTCATTTCATGCGCTTTGAGTTGCCGCTTAGCCCAATAAGCTATCTGAAATAGGAGCGACGTAAATTGATCAAATGTGATAGAATTTCGCTGAATTCTTATATTAACCAAAATATAAAATGATCTAATCGGGTCTCTGATTGCCCTATCATAGAAATTTAATAGTGCAGTTTACTTGACATTCCACGCGCTTTAAGATGCCGCCTAGCCCTGTACGCTATCTGAAATAGGAGCGACGTAAATTGAACAAATGTGATAAAATTTCCCTGAAATCTTATATTAAACAAAATATAAAATGATCAAAACGGGTCTCTGATTGCCCTATCATAGAAGTTTAATAGTGCATTTCACTCGTCATTTCATGCGCTTTAAGATGCCGCCTAGCCCAGTACGCTATCTGAAATAGGAGCGACGTAAATTGAACAAATGTGATAGAATTTTGCTGAATTCTAAAATTAACCATAATATAAAATGATCTAATCGGGTCTCTGATTGCCCTATCACAGAATTTTAATAGAGCATTTCACTCGTCATTTCATGCGCTTTGAGATGCCGCTTAGCCCAATATGCTATCTGAAATAGGTGCGACGTAAATTGAACAAATGTGATGGAATTTCGCTGAATTCTTTTATTAACCAAAATGTAAAATGATCTAATCGGGTCTCTGTTCGCCCTAGCCTAGAAGTTTAATAGTGCATTTTAGTCGCCATTTCATGCGCTTTGAGATGCCGCCTAGCCCAGTACGCTATCTGAAATAGGAGCGACGTAAATTGAACAAATGTGATAGAATTTCCGTGAATACTTATATTAACCTTAATGTAAAATGATCTAAACGGGCCACTGTTCGCCCTACCATAGAAGTCTAATAGTGCATTTCACTCGCCATTTCATGCGCTTTGAGATGCCGCCTATCCCAGTACGCTATCTGAAATAGGAGCGACGTAAGTTGAACAAATGTGATAGAATTACGCTGCATTCTCATATTAAGCGTAATATAAAATGATCTAATCGGGTCTCTGTTTGCCTTATCCTAGAAGTTTAATAGCGCGTTTTACTCGCCACTCCACGCGCTTTAAGATGCCGCCTAGCCCAGTATGCTATCTGAAATAGGAGCGACGTAAATTGAACAAATGTGATAGAATTTCGCTGAATTCTTAAATGAACCATAATATAAAATGATCTAATCGGGTCTCTGTTTGCGTTATCCTAGAAGTTTAATAGTGCATTATACTCGCCATTTCATGCGCTTTTACATGCCGCCTAGCCCAGTACGCTATCTGAAATAGGAGCGACGTAAATTGAACAAATGTGATAGAATTTCCGTGAATTCTTATATTTACCTTAATGTAAAATGCTCTAATCGGGTCTCTGTTCGCCCTAGCCTAGAAGTTTAATAGTGCATTTTACTCGCCATTTCATGCGCGTTGAGATGCCGCTTAGCCCAATACGCTATCTGAAATAGGAGCGACGTAAATTGAACAAATGTGATAGAATTTCGCTGAATTCTTAAATTAACCATAATATGAAATGATCTAATGGGGTCTCTGTTTGCCATACCCTAGAAGTTTAATAGTGCATTTTACTCGCCATTTCTTGCGCTTTGAGATGCCACTTAGCACAAGTCGCTATCTGAAATAGGAGCGATGTAAATTGAACAAATGTGATAGAATTTCGCTGAATTCTTATATTAACCAAAATATAAAATGATCTAATCGGGTCTCTGATTGCCCTATCATAGAAGTTTAATAGTGCATTTTACTCGCCATTCCACGCGCTTTAAGATGCCGCCTAGCCCAGTACGCTATCTGAAATAGGAGCTACGTAAGTTGAACGAATGTGACAGAATTACGCTGATTTCTTATATTAACCGTAATATAAAATGATCTAATCGGGTCTCTGTTTGCCTTATCCTAGAAGTTTAATAGTGCATTTTACTCGCCATTTCATGCGCTTTGAGATGCCTCTTAGCCCAATACGCTATCTGAAATAGGAGCGACGTAAATTGAACAAATGTGATAGAATTTCGCTGAATTCTTATATTAACCAAAATATAAAATGATCTAATCCGGTCTCTGTTTGCCCTACCCTAGAAGTTGAATAGTGCATTGTACGAGCCATTTCTTGCGCTTTGAGATGCAGCTTAGGCCAATACGCTATCTGAAATAGGAGCGACGTAAATTGAACAAATGTGATAGAATTTCGCTGAATTCTTATATTAACCAAAATATGAAATGATCTTATCGGGTCTCTGATTGCCCTACCCTAGAAGTTTAACAGTGCATTTCACTCGTCATTTCATGCGCTTTGAGATGCCGCTTGGCCCAATATGCTATCTGAAATAGGAGCGACGTAAATTGAACAAATGTGATAGAATTTCGCTGAATTCTTTTATTAACCAAAATGTAAAATGATCTAATCGGGTCTCTGTTCGCCCTAGCCTAGAAGTTTAATAGTGCATTTTACTCGCCATTTCATGCGCTTTGAGATGCCGCTTAGCCCAATACGCTATCTGAAATAGGAGCGACGTAAATTGAACAAATGTGATAGAATTTCGCTGAATTCTTAAATTAACCATAATATGAAATGATCTAATGGGGTCTCTGTTTGCCCTACCCTAGAAGTTTAATAGTGCATTTTACTCGCCATTTCTTGCGCTTTGAGATGCCACTTAGCACAAGTCGCTATCTGAAATAGGAGCGATGTAAATTGAACAAATGTGATAGAATTTCGCTGAATTCTTATATTAACCTTAATGTAAAATGATCTAATCGGGTCTTTGTTGGCCCTACCCAAGAAGTTTAATAGTGCATTTCACTCGTCATTTCATGCGCTTTGCGATGCCGCTTAGCCCAATAAGCTATCTGAAATTGGAGCGACGTATATTGAACAAATGTGATAGAATTTCGCTGAATTCTCATATTAACCAAAATATAAAATGATCTAATCGGGTCTCTGATTACCCTATCATAGAAGTTTAATAGTGCATTTTACTCGCCATTCCACGCGCTTTAAGATGCCGCCTAGCCCAGTACGCTATCTGAAATAGGAGCTACGTAAGTTGAACGAATGTGACAGAATTACGCTGATTTCTTATATTAACCGTAATATAAAATGATCTAATCGGGTCTCTGTTTGCCTTATCCTGGAAGTTTAATAGTGCATTTTACTCGCCATTTCATGCGCTTTGAGATACCTCTTAGCCCAATACGCTATCTGAAATAGGAGCGACGTAAATTGAACAAATGTGATAGAATTTCGCTGAATTCTTATATTAACCAAAATATAAAATGATCTAATCCGGTCTCTGTTTGCCCTACCCTAGAAGTTGAATAGTGCATTGTACGAGCCATTTCTTGCGCTTTGAGATGCAGCTTAGGCCAATACGCTATCTGAAATAGGAGCGACGTAAATTGAACAAATGTGATAGAATTTCGCTGAATTCTTATATTAACCAAAATATGAAATGATCTTATCGGGTCTCTGATTGCCCTACCCTAGAAGTTTAATAGTGCATTTTACTCGCCCTTTCGTGCGCTGTGAGATGCCGCTTAGCCCAATACGCTATCTGAAATAGGAGCGACGTAAATTGAACAAATGTGATAGAATTTCGCTGGATTCTTATATTAACCAAAATATGAAATGATCTAATCGGGTCTCTGATTGCCCTATCATAGAAGTTTCATAGTGCATTTTACTCGCCATTCCACGCGCTTTAAGTTGCCACCTAGCCCGGTACGCTATCTGAAATAGGAGCTACGTAAGTTGAACAAATGTCACAGAATTACGCTGAATTCTTATGTTAACCGTAATATAAAATGATCTAATCGGGTCTCTGTTTGCCTTATCCTAGAAGTTTAAGAGTGCATTTTACTCGCCATTTCATGCGCTTTGAGATGCCGCTTAGCCCAATACGCTATCTGAAATAGGAGCGACGTAAATTGAACAAATGTGATAGAACTTTGCTGAATTCTTAAATTAACCATAATATAAAATGATCTAATCGGGTCTCTGATTGCCCTATCATAGAATTTTAATAGTGCATTTCACTCGTCATTTCATGCGCTTTGAGATGCCGCTTAGCCCAATATGCTATCTGAAATAGGAGCGACGTAAATTGAACAAATGTGATGGAATTTCGCTGAATTCTTTTATTAACCAAAATGTAAAATGATCTAATCGGGTCTCTGATTGCCCTATCGTAGATGTTTAGTAGTGCATTTTACTCGCCATTCCACGCGCTTTAAGATGCCGCCTAGCCCAGTATGCTATCTGAAATAGGAGCGACGTAAATTGAACAAATGTGATTGAATTTCGCTGAATTCTTAAATTAACCATAATATAAAATGCTCTCATCGGGACTCTGTGTGACCTATCCTAGAAGTTTAATAGTGCATTTTACTCGCCATTTCATGCGCTTTGAGATGCCGCTTAGCCCAATACGCTATCTGAAATAGGAGCGACGTAAATTGAACAAATGTGATAGAATTTCCATGAAATCTTATATTAAACAAAATATAAAATGATCTAAACGGGACTCTGATTGCCCTATCATAGAAGTTTAGTAGTGTATTTTACTCGCCCTTCCACGCGCTTTAAGATGCCGCCTAGCCCAGTACACTATCTGAAATAGGAGCGACGTATGTTGAACAAATGTGATATAATTACGCTGAATTCTTATATTAACCGTAATATTAAATGATCTAATCGGGTCTCTGTTTGCCTTACCCTAGAAGTTTAATAGTGCATTTTACTCGCCATTTCATGCGCTTTGAGATGCCGCTTAGCCCAATACGCTATCTGCAACATGAGCGACGTAAATTGAACAAATGTGATAGACTTTCGCTGAATTCTTAAATTAACCATAATATAAAATGATCTAACCGGGTCTCTGTTTGCCCTACCCTAGAAGTTTAATAGTACATTTTACTCGCCATTTCTTGCGCTTTGAGATGCCGCTTAGCTCAATAACCTATCTGAAATAGGAGCGACGTAAATTGGACAAATGTGATAGAATTTTTCTGAATTCTTAAATAAACCATAATATGAAATGATCTAATCGGGTCTCTGTTTGCCCTACCCTAGAAGTTTAACAGTGCATTTTACTCGCCATGTCATGCGCTTTGAGATGCCGCTTAGCCCAATACGCTATCTGAAATAGGAGCGACGTAAATTCAACAAACGTGATAGAATTTCCCTGAATACTTATATTAACCTTAATGTAAAATGATCTAATCGGGTCTCCGTTTGCCTTATCCTAGAAGTTTAATAGTGCATTTTACTGGCCATTTCATGCGCATTGAGATGCCGCTTAGCCCAATACGCTATCTGAAATAGGAGCGATGTAAATTGAACAAATGTGATAGAATTTCGCTGAATTCTTATATTAACCTTAATGTAAAATGATCTAATCGGGTCTCTGTTCGCCCTACCCAAGAAGATTAATAGTGCATTTCACTCGTCATTTCATGCGCTTTGAGATGCCGCTTAGCCCAGTACGCTATCTGAAATAGGAGCGATGTAAATTGAACAAATGTGATAGAATTACGCTGAATTCTTATATTAACCTTAATGTAAAATGTTCTAATCGGGTCTCTGTTCGCCCTACCCAAGAAGATTAATAGTGCATTTCACTCGTCATTTCATGCGCATTGAGATGCCGCTTAGCCCAGTACGCTACCTGAAATAGGAGCGATGTAAATTGAACAAATGTGATAGAATTTCGCTGAATTCTTATATTAACCAAAATATAAAATGATCTAATCGGGTCTCTGATTGCCCTATCATAGAAGTTTAATAGTGCATTTTACTCGCCATTACACACGCTTTAGATGCCGCCTAGCCCAGTACGCTATCTGAAATAGGAGATACGTAAGTTGAACGAATGTGACAGAATTACGCTGATTTCTTATATTAACCGTAATATAAAATTATCTAATCGGGTCTCTCTTTGCCTTATCCTAGAAGTTTAATAGTGCATTTTACTCGCCATTTCATGCGCTTTGAGATGCCTCTTAGCCCAATACGCTATCTGAAATAGGAGCGACGTAAATTGAACAAATGTGATAGAATTTCGCTGAATTCTTATATTAACCAAAATATAAAATGATCTAATCCGGTCTCTGTTTGCCCTACCCTAGAAGTTGAATAGTGCATTGTACGAGCCATTTCTTGCGCTTTGAGATGCAGCTTAGGCCAATACGCTATCTGAAATAGGAGCGACGTAAATTGAACAAATGTGATAGAATTTCGCTGAATTCTTATATTAACCAAAATATGAAATGATCTTATCGGGTCTCTGATTGCCCTACCCTAGAAGTTTAACAGTGCATTTCACTCGTCATTTCATGCGCTTTGAGATGCCGCTTAGCCCAATATGCTATCTGAAATAGGAGCGACGTAAATTGAACAAATGTGATAGAATTTCGCTGAATTCTTTTATTAACCAAAATGTAAAATGATCTAATCGGGTCTCTGTTCGCCCTAGCCTAGAAGTTTAATAGTGCATTTTACTCGCCATTTCATGCGCTTTGAGATGCCGCTTAGCCCAATACGCTATCTGAAATAGGAGCGACGTAAATTGAACAAATGTGATAGAATTTCGCTGAATTCTTAAATTAACCATAATATGAAATGATCTAATGGGGTCTCTGTTTGCCCTACCCTAGAAGTTTAATAGTGCATTTTACTCGCCATTTCTTGCGCTTTGAGATGCCACTTAGCACAAGTCGCTATCTGAAATAGGAGCGATGTAAATTGAACAAATGTGATAGAATTTCGCTGAATTCTTATATTAACCTTAATGTAAAATGATCTAATCGGGTCTTTGTTGGCCCTACCCAAGAAGTTTAATAGTGCATTTCACTCGTCATTTCATGCGCTTTGCGATGCCGCTTAGCCCAATAAGCTATCTGAAATTGGAGCGACGTATATTGAACAAATGTGATAGAATTTCGCTGAATTCTCATATTAACCAAAATATAAAATGATCTAATCGGGTCTCTGATTGCCCTATCATAGAAGTTTAATAGTGCATTTTACTCGCCATTCCACGCGCTTTAAGATGCCGCCTAGCCCAGCACGCTATCTGAAATAGGAGCTACGTAAGTTGAACGAATGTGACAGAATTACGCTGATTTCTTATATTAACCGTAATATAAAATGATCTAATCGGGTCTCTGATTGCCCTATCATAGAAGTTTAATAGTGCATTTTACTCGCCATTACACACGCTTTAGATGCCGCCTAGCCCAGTACGCTATCTGAAATAGGAGATACGTAAGTTGAACGAATGTGACAGAATTACGCTGATTTCTTATATTAACCGTAATATAAAATTATCTAATCGGGTCTCTCTTTGCCTTATCCTAGAAGTTTAATAGTGCATTTTACTCGCCATTTCATGCGCTTTGAGATGCCTCTTAGCCCAATACGCTATCTGAAATAGGAGCGACGTAAATTGAACAAATGTGATAGAATTTCGCTGAATTCTTATATTAACCAAAATATAAAATGATCTAATCCGGTCTCTGTTTGCCCTACCCTAGAAGTTGAATAGTGCATTGTACGAGCCATTTCTTGCGCTTTGAGATGCAGCTTAGGCCAATACGCTATCTGAAATAGGAGCGACGTAAATTGAACAAATGTGATAGAATTTCGCTGAATTCTTATATTAACCAAAATATGAAATGATCTTATCGGGTCTCTGATTGCCCTACCCTAGAAGTTTAACAGTGCATTTCACTCGTCATTTCATGCGCTTTGAGATGCCGCTTAGCCCAATATGCTATCTGAAATAGGAGCGACGTAAATTGAACAAATGTGATAGAATTTCGCTGAATTCTTTTATTAACCAAAATGTAAAATGATCTAATCGGGTCTCTGTTCGCCCTAGCCTAGAAGTTTAATAGTGCATTTTACTCGCCATTTCATGCGCTTTGAGATGCCGCTTAGCCCAATACGCTATCTGAAATAGGAGCGACGTAAATTGAACAAATGTGATAGAATTTCGCTGAATTCTTAAATTAACCATAATATGAAATGATCTAATGGGGTCTCTGTTTGCCCTACCCTAGAAGTTTAATAGTGCATTTTACTCGCCATTTCTTGCGCTTTGAGATGCCACTTAGCACAAGTCGCTATCTGAAATAGGAGCGATGTAAATTGAACAAATGTGATAGAATTTCGCTGAATTCTTATATTAACCTTAATGTAAAATGATCTAATCGGGTCTTTGTTGGCCCTACCCAAGAAGTTTAATAGTGCATTTCACTCGTCATTTCATGCGCTTTGCGATGCCGCTTAGCCCAATAAGCTATCTGAAATTGGAGCGACGTATATTGAACAAATGTGATAGAATTTCGCTGAATTCTCATATTAACCAAAATATAAAATGATCTAATCGGGTCTCTGATTGCCCTATCATAGAAGTTTAATAGTGCATTTTACTCGCCATTCCACGCGCTTTAAGGTGCCGCCTAGCCCAGTACGCTATCTGAAATAGGAGCTACGTAAGTTGAACGAATGTGACAGAATTACGCTGATTTCTTATATTAACCGTAATATAAAATGATCTAATCGGGTCTCTGTTTGCCTTATCCTGGAAGTTTAATAGTGCATTTTACTCGCCATTTCATGCGCTTTGAGATACCTCTTAGCCCAATACGCTATCTGAAATAGGAGCGACGTAAATTGAACAAATGTGATAGAATTTCGCTGAATTCTTATATTAACCAAAATATAAAATGATCTAATCCGGTCTCTGTTTGCCCTACCCTAGAAGTTGAATAGTGCATTGTACGAGCCATTTCTTGCGCTTTGAGATGCAGCTTAGGCCAATACGCTATCTGAAATAGGAGCGACGTAAATTGAACAAATGTGATAGAATTTCGCTGAATTCTTATATTAACCAAAATATGAAATGATCTTATCGGGTCTCTGATTGCCCTACCCTAGAAGTTTAATAGTGCATTTTACTCGCCCTTTCGTGCGCTGTGAGATGCCGCTTAGCCCAATACGCTATCTGAAATAGGAGCGACGTAAATTGAACAAATGTGATAGAATTTCGCTGGATTCTTATATTAACCAAAATATGAAATGATCTAATCGGGTCTCTGATTGCCCTATCATAGAAGTTTCATAGTGCATTTTACTCGCCATTCCACGCGCTTTAAGTTGCCGCCTAGCCCAGTACGCTATCTGAAATAGGAGCTACGTAAGTTGAACAAATGTCACAGAATTACGCTGAATTCTTATGTTAACCGTAATATAAAATGATCTAATCGGGTCTCTGTTTGCCTTATCCTAGAAGTTTAAGAGTGCATTTTACTCGCCATTTCATGCGCTTTGAGATGCCGCTTAGCCCAATACGCTATCTGAAATAGGAGCGACGTAAATTGAACAAATGTGATAGAACTATGCTGAATTCTTAAATTAACCATAATATAAAATGATCTAATCGGGTCTCTGATTGCCCTATCATAGAATTTTAATAGTGCATTTCACTCGTCATTTCATGCGCTTTGAGATGCCGCTTAGCCCAATATGCTATCTGAAATAGGAGCGACGTAAATTGAACAAATGTGATGGAATTTCGCTGAATTCTTTTATTAACCAAAATGTAAAATGATCTAATCGGGTCTCTGTTCGCCCTAGCCTAGAAGTTTAATAGTGCATTTTAGTCGCCATTTCATGCGCTTTGAGATGCCGCCTAGCCCAGTACGCTATCTGAAATAGGAGCGACGTAAATTGAACAAATGTGATAGAATTTCCGTGAATACTTATATTAACCTTAATGTAAAATGATTTAAACGGGCCTCTGTTCGCCCTACCATAGAAGTCCAATAGTGCATTTCACTCGCTATTTCATGCGCTTTGAGATGCAGCCTAGCCCAGTGCGCTATCTGAAATAGGAGCGACGTAAGTTGAACAAATGTGCTGGAATTACGCTGCATTCTTATATTAACCGTAATATAAAATGATCTAATCGGGTCTCTGTTTGCCTTATTCTAGAAGTTTAACAGCGCGTTTTACTCGCCATTCCACGCGCTTTAAGGTGCCGCCTAGCCCAGTATGCTATCTGAAATAGGACCGACGTAAATTTAACAAATGTGATAGAATTTCGCTGAATTCTTTTATTAACCAAAATGTAAAATGATCTAATCGGGTCTCTGTTCGCCCTAGCCTAGAAGTTTAATAGTGCATTTCACTCGCCATTTCATGCGCTTTGAGATGCCGCTAAGCCCTATAAGCTATCTGAAATAGGAGCGACGTAAATTGAACAAATGTGATAGAATTTCGCTGAATTCTTATATTAACCAAAATATAAAATGATCTAATCGGGTCTCTGATTGCCCTATCGTAGAAGTTTAGTAGTGCATTTTACTCGCCATTCCACGCGCTTTAAGATGCCGCCTAGCCCAGTATGCTATCTGAAATAGGAGCGACGTAAATTGAACAAATGTGATTGAATTTCGCTGAATTCTTAAATTAACCATAATATAAAATGCTCTCATCGGGACTCTGTGTGACCTATCCTAGAAGTTTAATAGTGCATTTTACTCGCCATTTCATGCGCTTTGAGATGCCGCTTCGCCCAATACGCTATCTGAAATAGGAGCGACGTAAATTGAACAAATGTGATAGAATTTCCATGAAATCTTATATTAAACAAAATATAAAATGATCTAAACGGGACTCTGATTGCCCTATCATAGAAGTTTAGTAGTGTATTTTACTCGCCCTTCCACGCGCTTTAAGATGCCGCCTAGCCCAGTACACTATCTGAAATAGGAGCGACGTATGTTGAACAAATGTGATATAATTACGCTGAATTCTTATATTAACCGTAATATTAAATGATCTAATCGGGTCTCTGTTTGCCTTACCCTAGAAGTTTAATAGTGCATTTTACTCGCCATTTCATGCGCTTTGAGATGCCGCTTAGCCCAATACGCTATCTGCAACATGAGCGACGTAAATTGAACAAATGTGATAGACTTTCGCTGAATTCTTAAATTACCATAATATAAAATGATCTAATCGGGTCTCTGTTTGCCCTACCCTAGAAGTTTAATAGTGCATTTTACTCGCCATTTCTTGCGCTTTGAGATGCCGCTTAGCTCAATAACCTATCTGAAATAGGAGCGACGTAAATTGGACAAATGTGATAGAATTTTTCTGAATTCTTAAATAAACCATAATATGAAATGATCTAATCGGGTCTCTGTTTGCCCTACCCTAGAAGTTTAACAGTGCATTTTACTCGCCATGTCATGCGCTTTGAGATGCCGCTTAGCCCAATACGCTATCTGAAATAGGAGCGACGTAAATTCAACAAACGTGATAGAATTTCCCTGAATACTTATATTAACCTTAATGTAAAATGATCTAATCGGGTCTCCGTTTGCCTTATCCTAGAAGTTTAATAGTGCATTTTACTGGCCATTTCATGCGCATTGAGATGCCGCTTAGCCCAATACGCTATCTGAAATAGGAGCGATGTAAATTGAACAAATGTGATAGAATTTCGCTGAATTCTTATATTAACCTTAATGTAAAATGATCTAATCGGGTCTCTGTTCGCCCTACCCAAGAAGATTAATAGTGCATTTCACTCGTCATTTCATGCGCTTTGAGATGCCGCTTAGCCCAGTACGCTATCTGAAATAGGAGCGATGTAAATTGAACAAATGTGATAGAATTACGCTGAATTCTTATATTAACCTTAATGTAAAATGTTCTAATCGGGTCTCTGTTCGCCCTACCCAAGAAGATTAATAGTGCATTTCACTCGTCATTTCATGCGCATTGAGATGCCGCTTAGCCCAGTACGCTACCTGAAATAGGAGCGATGTAAATTGAACAAATGTGATAGAATTTCGCTGAATTCTTATATTAACCAAAATATAAAATGATCTAATCGGGTCTCTGATTGCCCTATCATAGAAGTTTAATAGTGCATTTTACTCGCCATTACACACGCTTTAAGATGCCGCTCAGCCCAATACGCTATCTGAAATATCAGCGACGTAAATTGAACAAATGTGAGAGAATTTCGCTGAATTCTTAAATTAACCATAATATAAAATGATCTAATGGGGTCTCTGTTTGCCCTACCATAGAAGTTTAATAGTGCATTTACTCGCCATTTCCTGCGCTTTGAGATGCCGCTTAGCACAAGTCGCTATCTGAAATAGGAGCGATGTAAATTGAACAAATGTGATAGAATTTCGCTGAATTCTTATATTAACCTTAATGTAAAATGATCTAATCGGGTCTTTGTTCGCCCTACCCAAGAAGTTTAATAGTGCATTTCACTCGTCAATTCATGCGCTTTGCGATGCCGCTTAGCCCAATAAGCTATCTGAAATTGGAGCGACGTAAATTGAACAAATGTGATAGAATTTCGCTGAATTCTTATATTAACCAAAATATAAAATGATCTAATCGGGTCTCTGATTGCCCTATCATAGAAGTTTAATAGTGCATTTTACTCGCCATTACACACGCTTTAGATGCCGCCTAGCCCAGTACGCTATCTGAAATAGGAGATACGTAAGTTGAACGAATGTGACAGAATTACGCTGATTTCTTATATTAACCGTAATATAAAATTATCTAATCGGGTCTCTCTTTGCCTTATCCTAGAAGTTTAATAGTGCATTTTACTCGCCATTTCATGCGCTTTGAGATGCCTCTTAGCCCAATACGCTATCTGAAATAGGAGCGACGTAAATTGAACAAATGTGATAGAATTTCGCTGAATTCTTATATTAACCAAAATATAAATGATCTAATCCGGTCTCTGTTTGCCCTACCCTAGGAGTTGAATAGTGCATTGTACGAGCCATTTCTTGCGCTTTGAGATGCAGCTTAGCCCAATACGCTATCTGAAATAGGAGCGACGTAAATTGAACAAATGTGATAGAATTTCGCTGAATTCTTATTTTAACCTTAATGTAAAATGATCTAATCGGGTCTTTGTTCGCCCTACCCTAGAAGTTTAATAGTGCATTTCACTCGTCATTTCATGCGCTTTGAGATGCCGCTTAGCCCAATAAGCTATCTGAAATAGGAGCGACGTAAATTGATCAAATGTGATAGAATTTCGCTGAATTCTTATATTAACCAAAATATAAAATGATCTAATCGGGTCTCTGATTGCCCTATCATAGAAATTTAATAGTGCAGTTTACTTGACATTCCACGCGCTTTAAGATGCCGCCTAGCCCTGTACGCTATCTGAAATAGGAGCGACGTAAATTGAACAAATGTGATAAAATTTCCCTGAAATCTTATATTAAACAAAATATAAAATGATCAAAACGGGTCTCTGATTGCCCTATCATAGAAGTTTAATAGTGCATTTCACTCGTCATTTCATGCGCTTATAAGATGCGCCTAGCCCAGTACGCTATCTGAAATAGGAGCGACGTAAATTGAACAAATGTGATAGAATTTTGCTGAATTCTTAAATTAACCATAATATAAAATGATCTAATCGGGTCTCTGATTGCCCTATCACAGAATTTTAATAGTGCATTTCACTCGTCATTTCATGCGCTTTGAGATGCCGCTTAGCCCAATATGCTATCTGAAATAGGTGCGACGTAAATTGAACAAATGTGATGGAATTTCGCTGAATTCTTTTATTAACCAAAATGTAAAATGATCTAATCGGGTCTCTGTTCGCCCTAGCCTAGAAGTTTAATACTGCATTTTAGTCGCCATTTCATGCGCTTTGAGATGCCGCCTAGCCCAGTACGCTATCTGAAATAGGAGCGACGTAAATTGAACAAATGTGATAGAATTTCCGTGAATACTTATATTAACCTTAATGTAAAATGATCTAAACGGGCCACTGTTCGCCCTACCATAGAAGTCTAATAGTGCATTTCACTCGCCATTTCATGCGCTTTGAGATGCCGCCTATCCCAGTACGCTATCTGAAATAGGAGCGACGTAAGTTGAACAAATGTGATAGAATTACGCTGCATTCTCATATTAAGCGTAATATAAAATGATCTAATCGGGTCTCTGTTTGCCTTATCCTAGAAGTTTAATAGCGCGTTTTACTCGCCACTCCACGCGCTTTAAGATGCCGCCTAGCCCAGTATGCTATCTGAAATAGGAGCGACGTAAATTGAACAAATGTGATAGAATTTCGCTGAATTCTTAAATGAACCATAATATAAAATGATCTAATCGGGTCTCTGTTTGCGTTATCCTAGAAGTTTAATAGTGCATTATACTCGCCATTTCATGCGCTTTTACATGCCGCCTAGCCCAGTACGCTATCTGAAATAGGAGCAACGTAAATTGAACAAATGTGATAGAATTTCCGTGAATTCTTATATTTACCTTAATGTAAAATGCTCTAATCGGGTCTCTGTTCGCCCTAGCCTAGAAGTTTAATAGTGCATTTTACTCGCCATTTCATGCGCTTTGAGATGCCACTTAGCACAAGTCGCTATCTGAAATAGGAGCGATGTAAATTGAACAAATGTGATAGAATTTCGCTGAATTCTTATATTAACCTTAATGTAAAATGATCTAATCGGGTCTTTGTTGGCCCTACCCAAGAAGTTTAATAGTGCATTTCACTCGTCATTTCATGCGCTTTGCGATGCCGCTTAGCCCAATAAGCTATCTGAAATTGGAGCGACGTATATTGAACAAATGTGATAGAATTTCGCTGAATTCTTATATTAACCAAAATATAAAATGATCTAATCGGGTCTCTGATTGCCCTATCATAGAAGTTTAATAGTGCATTTTACTCGCCATTCCACGCGCTTTAAGATGCCGCTAGCCCAGTACGCTATCTGAAATAGGAGCTACGTAAGTGAACGAATGTGACAGAATTACGCTGATTTCTTATATTAACCGTAATATAAAATGATCTAATCGGGTCTCTGTTTTGCCTTATCCTAGAAGTTTAATAGTGCATTTTACTCGCCATTTCATGCGCTTTGAGATACCTCTTAGCCCAATACGCTATCTGAAATAGGAGCGACGTAAATTGAACAAATGTGATAGAATTTCGCTGAATTCTTATATTAACCAAAATATAAAATGATCTAATCCGGTCTCTGTTTGCCCTACCCTAGAAGTTGAATAGTGCATTGTACGAGCCATTTCTTGCGCTTTGAGATGCAGCTTAGGCCAATACGCTATCTGAAATAGGAGCGACGTAAATTGAACAAATGTGATAGAATTTCGCTGAATTCTTATATTAACCAAAATATGAAATGATCTTATCGGGTCTCTGATTGCCCTACCCTAGAAGTTTAATAGTGCATTTTACTCGCCCTTTCGTGCGCTGTGAGATGCCGCTTAGCCCAATACGCTATCTGAAATAGGAGCGACGTAAATTGAACAAATGTGATAGAATTTCGCTGGATTCTTATATTAACCAAAATATGAAATGATCTAATCGGGTCTCTGATTGCCCTGTCATAGAAGTCTCATAGTGCATTTTACTCGCCATTCCACGCGCTTTAAGTTGCCGCCTAGCCCAGTACGCTATCTGAAATAGGAGCTACGTAAGTTGAACAAATGTCACAGAATTACGCTGAATTCTTATGTTAACCGTAATATAAAATGATCTAATCGGGTCTCTGTTTGCCTTATCCTAGAAGTTTAAGAGTGCATTTTACTCGCCATTTCATGCGCTTTGAGATGCCGCTTAGCCCAATACGCTATCTGAAATAGGAGCGACGTAAATTGAACTAATGTGATAGAACTTTGCTGAATTCTTAAATTAACCATAATATAAAATGATCTAATCGGGTCTCTGATTGCCCTATCATAGAATTTTAATAGTGCATTTCTCTCGTCATTTCATGCGCTTTGAGATGCCGCTTAGCCCAATATGCTATCTGAAATAGGAGCGACGTAAATTGAACAAATGTGATGGAATTTCGCTGAATTCTTTTATTAACCAAAATGTAAAATGATCTAATCGGGTCTCTGTTCGCCCTAGCCTAGAAGTTTAATAGTGCATTTTAGTCGCCATTTCATGCGCTTTGAGATGCCGCCTAGCCCAGTACGCTATCTGAAATAGGAGCGACGTAAATTGAACAAATGTGATAGAATTTCCGTGAATACTTATATTAACCTTAATGTAAAATGATTTAAACGGGCCTCTGTTCGCCCTACCATAGAAGTCCAATAGTGCATTTCACTCGCTATTTCATGCGCTTTGAGATGCAGCCTAGCCCAGTGCGCTATCTGAAATAGGAGCGACGTAAGTTGAACAAATGTGCTGGAATTACGCTGCATTCTTATATTAACCGTAATATAAAATGATCTAATCGGGTCTCTGTTTGCCTTATTCTAGAAGTTTAACAGCGCGTTTTACTCGCCATTCCACGCGCTTTAAGGTGCCGCCTAGCCCAGTATGCTATCTGAAATAGGACCGACGTAAATTTAACAAATGTGATAGAATTTCGCTGAATTCTTTTATTAACCAAAATGTAAAATGATCTAATCGGGTCTCTGTTCGCCCTAGCCTAGAAGTTTAATAGTGCATTTCACTCGCCATTTCATGCGCTTTGAGATGCCGCTAAGCCCTATAAGCTATCTGAAATAGGAGCGACGTAAATTGAACAGATGTGATAGAATTTCGCTGAATTCTTATATTAACCAAAATATAAAATGATCTAATCGGGTCTCTGATTGCCCTATCGTAGAAGTTTAGTAGTGCATTTTACTCGCCATTCCACGCGCTTTAAGATGCCGCCTAGCCCAGTATGCTATCTGAAATAGGAGCGACGTAAATTGAACAAATGTGATTGAATTTCGCTGAATTCTTAAATTAACCATAATATAAAATGCTCTCATCGGGACTCTGTGTGACCTATCCTAGAAGTTTAATAGTGCATTTTACTCGCCATTTCATGCGCTTTGAGATGCCGCTTAGCCCAATACGCTATCTGAAATAGGAGCGACGTAAATTGAACAAATGTGATAGAATTTCCATGAAATCTTATATTAAACAAAATATAAAATGATCTAAACGGGACTCTGATTGCCCTATCATAGAAGTTTAGTAGTGTATTTTACTCGCCCTTCCACGCGCTTTAAGATGCCGCCTAGCCCAGTACACTATCTGAAATAGGAGCGACGTATGTTGAACAAATGTGATATAATTACGCTGAATTCTTATATTAACCGTAATATTAAATGATCTAATCGGGTCTCTGTTTGCCTTACCCTAGAAGTTTAATAGTGCATTTTACTCGCCATTTCATGCGCTTTGAGATGCCGCTTAGCCCAATACGCTATCTGCAACATGAGCGACGTAAATTGAACAAATGTGATAGACTTTCGCTGAATTCTTAAATTAACCATAATATAAAATGATCTAATCGGGTCTCTGTTTGCCCTACCCTAGAAGTTTAACAGTGCATTTTACTCGCCATGTCATGCGCTTTGAGATGCCGCTTAGCCCAATACGCTATCTGAAATAGGAGCGACGTAAATTCAACAAACGTGATAAAATTTCCCTGAATACTTATATTAACCTTAATGTAAAATGATCTAATCGGGTCTCCGTTTGCCTTATCCTAGAAGTTTAATAGTGCATTTTACTGGCCATTTCATGCGCATTGAGATGCCGCTTAGCCCAATACGCTATCTGAAATAGGAGCTACGTAAGTTGAACAAATGTGATAGAATTTCGCTGAATTCTTATTTTAACCTTAATGTAAAATGATCTAATCGGGTCTTTGTTCGCCCTACCCTAGAAGTTTAATAGTGCATTTCACTCGTCATTTCATGCGCTTTGAGTTGCCGCTTATCCCAATAAGCTATCTGAAATAGGAGGGACGTAAATTGAACAAATGTGATAGAACTTCGCTGAATTCTTATATTAACCGTAATATAAAATGATCTTATCGGGTCTCTGATTGCCCCACCCTAGAAGTTTAATAGTGCATTTTACTCGCCCTTTCGTGCGCTTTGAGATGCCGCTTAGCCCAATACGCTATCTGAAATAGGAGCGACGTAAATTGAACAAATGTGATAGAATTTCGCTGAATTCTTATATTAACCGTAATATAAAATGATCTAATCGGGTCTCTGTTTGCCTTATCCTAGAAGTTTAATAGTGCCATTTACTCGTCAATTCATGCGCTTTGCGATGCCGCTTAGCCCAATAAGCTATCTGAAATTGGAGCGACGTAAATTGAACAAATGTGATAGAATTTCGCTGAATTCTTATATTAACCAAAATATAAAATGATCTAATCGGGTCTCTGATTGCCCTATCATAGAAGTTTAATAGTGCATTTTACTCGCCATTACACACGCTTTAAGATGCCGCCTAGCCCAGTACGCTATCTGAAATAGGAGCTACGTAAGTGGAACGAATGTGACAGAATTACGCTGATTTCTTATATTAACCGTAATATAAAATGATCTAATCGGGTCTCTCTTCGCCTTATCCTAGAAGTTTAATAGTGCATTGTACTCGCCATTTCATGCGCTTTGAGATGCCTCTTAGCCCAATACGCTATCTGAAATAGGAGCGACGTAAATTGAACAAATGTGATAGAATTTCGCTGAATTCTTATATTAACCAAAATATAAAATGATCTAGTCCGGTCTCTGTTTGCCCTACCCTAGGAGTTGAATAGTGCATTGTACGAGCCATTTCTTGCGCTTTGAGATGCAGCTTAGGCCAATACGCTATCTGAAATTGGAGCGACGTAAATTGAACAAATGTGATAGAATTTCGCTGAATTCTTATATTAACCAAAATATGAAATGATCTTATCGGGTCTCTGATTGCCCTACCCTAGAAGTTTAATAGTGCATTTTACTCGCCCTTTCGTGCGCTGTGAGATGCCGCTTAGCCCAATACGCTATCTGAAATAGGAGCGACGTAAATTGAACAAATGTGATAGAATTTCGCTGGATTCTTATATTAACCAAAATATGAAATGATCTAATCGGGTCTCTGATTGCCCTATCATAGAAGTTTCATAGTGCGTTTTACTCGCCATTCCACGCGCTTTAAGTTGCCGCCTAGCCCAGTACGCTATCTGAAATAGGAGCTACGTAAGTTGAACAAATGTGATAGAATTTCGCTGAATTCTTATTTTAACCTTAATGTAAAATGATCTAATCGGGTCTTTGTTCGCCCTACCCTAGAAGTTTAATAGTGCATTTCACTCGTCATTTCATGCGCTTTGAGTTGCCGCTTATCCCAATAAGCTATCTGAAATAGGAGGGACGTAAATTGAACAAATGTGATAGAACTTCGCTGAATTCTTATATTCACCGTAATATAAAATGATCTTATCGGGTCTCTGATTGCCCCACCCTAGAAGTTTAATAGTGCATTTTACTCGCCCTTTCGTGCGCTTTGAGATGCCGCTTAGCCCAATACGCTATCTGAAATAGGAGCGACGTAAATTGAACAAATGTGATAGAATTTCGCTGAATTCTTATATTAACCGTAATATAAAATGATCTAATCGGGTCTCTGTTTGCCTTATCCTAGAAGTTTAATAGTGCCTTTTACTCGTCAATTCATGCGCTTTGCGATGCCGCTTAGCCCAATAAGCTATCTGAAATAGGAGCGACGTAAATTGAACAAATGTGATAGAATTTCGCTGAATTCATATATTAACCAAAATATAAAATGATCTAATCGGGTCTCTGATTGCCCTATCATAGAAGTTTAACAGTGCATTTTACTCGTCATTCCACGCGCTTTAAGTTGTCGCCTAGCCCAACACGCTATCTGAAATAGGAGCTACGTAAGTTGAACAAATGTCACAGAATTTCGCTGAATTCTTAAATTAACCATAATATAAAATGATCTAATGGGGTCTCTGTTTGCCCTACCCTAGAAGTTTAATAGTGCATTTTACTCGCCATTTCTTGCGCTTTGAGATGCCACTTAGCACAAGTCGCTATCTGAAATAGGAGCGATGTAAATTGAACAAATGTGATAGAATTTCGCTGAATTCTTATATTAACCTTAATGTAAAATGATCTAATCGGGTCTTTGTTCGCCCTACCCAAGAAGTTTAATAGTGCATTTCACTCGTCATTTCATGCGCTTTGCGATGCCGCTTAGCCCAATAAGCTATCTGACATTGGAGCGACGTATATTGAACAAATGTGATAGAATTTCGCTGAATTCTTATATTAACCAAAATATAAAATGATCTAATCGGGTCTCTGATTGCCCTATCATAGAAGTTTAATACTGCATTTTACTCGCCATTCCACGCGCTTTAAGATGCCGCCTATCCCAGTACGCTATCTGAAATAGGAGCTACGTAAGTTGAACGAATGTGACAGAATTACGCTGATTTCTTATATTAACCGTAATATAAAATGATCTAATCGGGTCTCTGTTTGCCTTATCCTAGAAGTTTAATAGTGCATTTTACTCGCCATTTCATGCGCTTTGAGGTGCCTCTTAGCCCAATACGCTATCTGAAATAGGAGCGACGTAAATTGAACAAATGTGATAGAATTTCGCTGAATTCTTATATTAACCATAATGTAAAATGATGTGATCGGGTCTCTGTTCGCCCTAGCCTACAAGTTTAATAGTGCATTTTATTCGCCACTTCATGCGCTTAGAGATGCCGCTAAGCCCAATAAGCTATCTGAAATAGGAGCGACGTAAATTGATCAAATGTGATAGAATTTCGCTGAACTCTTATATTAACCAAAATATAAAATGATCTACTGGGGTCTCTGATTGCCCTATCATAGAAGTTTAGTAGTGCATTTTACTCGCCATTCCACGCGCTTTAAGATGCCGCCTAGCCCAGTATGCTATCTGAAATAGGAGAGACGTAAATTGAACAAATGTGATAGAATTTCGCTGAATTCTTAAATTAACCATAATATAAAATGATCTCATCGGGACTCTGTTTGACCTACCCTAGAAGTTTAATTGTGCATTTTACTCGACATTTCATGCGCTTTGAGATGCCGCTTAGCCCAATACGCTATCTGAAATAGGAGCGACAGAAGTTGAACAAATGTGATAGAATTTCGCTGAATTCTTTTATTAACCATAATGTAAAATGATCTGATCGGGGCTCTGATCGCCATAGCCTGGAAGTTTAATAGTGCATTTTATTCGCCATTTCATGCGCTTTGAGATGCCGCTTAGCCGAGTTCGCTATCTGAAATAGGAGCGACGTAAATTGAACAAATGTGATAAAATTTCCCTGAAATCTTATATTAAACAAAATATAAAATGATCCAATCGGGTCTCTGATTGCCCTATCATAGAAGTTTAATAGTGCATTTCACTCGTCATTTCATGCGCTTTGTGATGCCGCTAAGCCCAGTAAGCTATCTGTAATAGGAGTGACGTAAATTGAACAAATGTGATAAAATTTCGCTGAATTCTTATGTTAACCAAAATATAAAATGATCTAATCGGGTCTCTGATTGTCCTATCATAGAAATTTAATAGTGCAGTTTACTTGACATTCCACGCGCTTTAAGATGCCGCCTAGCCCTGTACGCTATCTGAAATAGGAGCGACGTAAATTGAACAAATGTGATAAAATTTCCCTGAAATCTTATATTAAACAAAATATAAAATGATCTAAACGGGTCTCTGATTGCCCTATCATAGAAGTTTAATAGTGCATTGCACTCGTCATTTCATGCGCTTTAAGATGCCGCCTAGCCCAGTACGCTATCTGAAATAGGAGCGACGTAAATTGAACAAATGTGATAGAATTTTGCTGAATTCTTAAATTAACCATAATATAAAATGATCTAATCGGCTCTCTGATTGCCCTATCACAGAATTTTAATAGTGCATTTCACTCGTCATTTCATGCGCTTTGAGATGCCGCTTAGCCCAATATGCTATCTGAAATAGGAGCGACGTAAATTGAACAAATGTGATGGAATTTCGCTGAATTCTTTTATTAACCAAAATGTAAAATGATCTAATCGGGTCTCTGTTCGCCCTAGCCTAGAAGTTTAATAGTGCATTTTAGTCGCCATTTCATGCGCTTTGAGATGCCGCCTAGCCCAGTACGCTATCTGAAATAGGAGCGACGTAAATTGAACAAATGTGATAGAATTTCCGTGAATACTTATATTAACCTTAATGTAAAATCATCTAAACGGGCCACTGTTCGCCCTACCATAGAAGTCTAATAGTGCATTTCACTCGCCATTTCATGCGCTTTGAGATGCAGCCTAGCCCAGTACGCTATCTGAAATAGGAGCGACGTAAGTTGAACAAATGTGATAGAATTTCGCTGAATTCTTAAATTAACCATAATATAAAATGATCTAATCGGGTCTCTGTTTGCGTTATCCTAGAAGTTTAATAGTTCATTATACTCGCCATTTCATGCGCTTTTAGATGCCGCCTAGCCCAGTACGCTATCTGAAACAGGAGCGACGTAAATTGAACAAATGTGATAGAATTTCCGTGAATTCTTATATCAACCTTAATGTAAAATGATCTAATCGGGTCTCTGTTCGCCCTACCATAGAAGTCTAATAGTGCATTTCACTCGCCATTTCATGCGCTTTGAGATGCCGCCTATCCCAGTACGCTATCTGAAATAGGAGCGACGTAAGTTGAACAAATGTGATAGAATTACGCTGCATTCTCATATTAAGCGTAATATA
This sequence comes from Macropis europaea, assembly GCA_916610135.2. Taxonomy (NCBI): domain Eukaryota; kingdom Metazoa; phylum Arthropoda; class Insecta; order Hymenoptera; family Melittidae; genus Macropis; species Macropis europaea. The sequence continues at coordinate 32,538 of CAKAJE020001260.1, read as the reverse complement.
AAATGATCTAATCGGGTCTCTGTTTGCCTTATCCTAGAAGTTTAATAGCGCGTTTTACTCGCCACTCCACGCGCTTTAAGATGCCGCCTAGCACAGTATGCTATCTGAAATAGGAGCGACGTAAATTGAACAAATGTGATAGAATTTCGCTGAATTGTTAAATTAACCATAATATAAAATGATCTAATCGGGTCTCTGTTTGCGTTATCCTAGAAGTTTAATAGTGCATTATACTCGCCATTTCATGCGCTTTTACATGCCGCCTAGCCCAGTACGCTATCTGAAATAGGAGCGACGTAAATTGAACAAATGTGATAGAATATCCGTGAATTCTTATATTTACCTTAATGTAAAATGCTCTAATCGGGTCTCTGTTCGCCCCACCCTAGAAGCTTAACAGTGCATTCCACTCGTCATTTCATGCGCTTTGAGATGCCGCTTAGCCCAATATGCTATCTGAAATAGGAGCGACGTAAATTGAACAAATGTGATAGAATTTCGCTGAATTCTTTTATTAACCAAAATGTAAAATGATCTAATCGGGTCTCTGTTCGCCCTAGCCTAGAAGTTTAATAGTGCATTTTACTCGCCATTTCATGCGCTTTGAGATGCCGCTTAGCCCAATACGCTATCTGAAATAGGAGCGACGTAAATTGAACAAATGTGATAGAATTTCGCTGAATTCTTAAATTAACCATAATATGAAATGATCTAATCGGGTCTCTGTTTGCGTTATCCTAGAAGTTTAATAGTTCATTATACTCGCCATTTCATGCGCTTTTAGATGCCGCCTAGCCCAGTACGCTATCTGAAACAGGAGCGACGTAAATTGAACAAATGTGATAGAATTTCCGTGAATTCTTATATCAACCTTAATGTAAAATGATCTAATCGGGTCTCTGTTCGCCCTACCATAGAAGTCTAATAGTGCATTTCACTCGCCATTTCATGCGCTTTGAGATGCCGCCTATCCCAGTACGCTATCTGAAATAGGAGCGACGTAAGTTGAACAAATGTGATAGAATTACGCTGCATTCTCATATTAAGCGTAATATAAAATGATCTAATCGGGTCTCTGTTTGCCTTATCCTAGAAGTTTAATAGCGCGTTTTACTCGCCACTCCACGCGCTTTAAGATGCCGCCTAGCCCAGTACGCTATCTGAAACAGGAGCGACGTAAATTGAACAAATGTGATAGAATATCCGTGAATTCTTATATTTACCTTAATGTAAAATGCTCTAATCGGGTCTCTGTTCGCCCCACCCTAGAAGCTTAACAGTGCATTTCACTCGCCATTTCATGCGCTTTGAGATGCCGCTTAGCAAAAGTCGCTATCTGAAATAGGAGCGATGTAAATTGAACAAATGTGATAGAATTTCGCTGAATTCTTATATTAACCTTAATGTAAAATGATCTAATCGGGTCTTTGTTCGCCCTACCCAAGAAGTTTAATAGTGCATTTCACTCGTCATTTCATGCGCTTTGCGATGCCGCTTAGCCCAATAAGCTATCTGAAATTGGAGCGACGTATATTGAACAAATGTGATAGAATTTCGCTGAATTCTTATATTAACCAAAATATAAAATGATCTAATCGGGTCTCTGATTGCCCTATCATAGAAGTTTAATAGTGCATTTTACTCGCCATTCCACGCGCTTTAAGATGCCGCATAGCCCAGTACGCTATCTGAAATAGGAGCTACGTAAGTTGAACGAATGTGACAGAATTACGCTGATTTCTTATATTAACCGTAATATAAAATGATCTAATCGGGTCTCTGTTTGCCTTATCCTAGAAGTTTAATAGTGCATTTTACTCGCCATTTCATGCGCTTTGAGATGCCTCTTAGCCCAATACGCTATCTGAAATAGGAGCGACGTAAATTGAACAAATGTGATAGAATTTCGCTGAATTCTTATATTAACCAAAATATAAAATGATCTAATCCGGTCTCTGTTTGCCCTACCCTAGAAGTTGAATAGTGCATTGTACGAGCCATTTCTTGCGCTTTGAGATGCAGCTTAGGCCAATACGCTATCTGAAATTGGAGCGACGTAAATTGAACAAATGTGATAGAATTTCGCTGAATTCTTATATTAACCAAAATATGAAATGATCTTATCGGGTCTCTGATTGCCCTACCCTAGAAGTTTAATAGTGCATTTTACTCGCCCTTTCGTGCGCTGTGAGATGCCGCTTAGCCCAATACGCTATCTGAAATAGGAGCGACGTAAATTGAACAAATGTGATAGAATTTCGCTGGATTCTTATATTAACCAAAATATGAAATGATCTAATCGGGTCTCTGATTGCCCTATCATAGAAGTTTCATAGTGCGTTTTACTCGCCATTCCACGCGCTTTAAGTTGCCGCCTAGCCCAGTACGCTATCTGAAATAGGAGCTACGTAAGTTGAACAAATGTGATAGAATTTCGCTGAATTCTTATTTTAACCTTAATGTAAAATGATCTAATCGGGTCTTTGTTCGCCCTACCCTAGAAGTTTAATAGTGCATTTCACTCGTCATTTCATGCGCTTTGAGTTGCCGCTTATCCCAATAAGCTATCTGAAATAGGAGCGACGTAAATTGAACAAATGTGATAGAACTTCGCTGAATTCTTATATTAACCTTAATATAAAATGATCTTATCGGGTCTCTGATTGCCCCACCCTAGAAGTTTAATAGTGCATTTTACTCGCCCTTTCGTGCGCTTTGAGATGCCCCTTAGCCCAATACGCTATCTGAAATAGGAGCGACGTAAATTGAACAAATGTGATAGAATTTCGCTGAATTCTTATATTAACCAAAATATAAAATGATCTAATCGGTTCTCTGATTGCCCTACCCTAGAAGTTTAATAGTGCATTTTACTCGCCATTTCATGCGCTTTGAGATGCCGCTTAGCCCAATACGCTATCTGAAATAGGAGCGACGTAAATTAAACAAATGTGATAGAACTTCGCTGAATTCTTATATTAACCATAATATAAAATGATCTAATCGGGTCTCTGATTGCCCTACCCTAGAACTTTAATAGTGCATTTTACTCACCATTCCACGCGCTTTCAGTTGCCGCCTAGCCCAGTACGCTATCTGAAATAGGAGCTACGTAAGTTGAACAAATGTCACAGAATTACAGTGAATTCTTATATTAACCGTAATATAAAATGATCTAATCGGGTCTCTGTTTGCCTTATCCTAGAAGTTTAATAGTGCATTTTACTCGCCATTTCATGCGCTTTGAGATGCCACTTAGCCCAGTACGCTATCTGAAATTGGAGCGATGTAAATTGAACAAATGTGATAGAATTTCGATGAATTCATTTATTAACCAAAATATAAAATGATTTAATCGGGTCTCTGATTGCCCTACCCTAGAAGTTTAATAGTGCATTTTACTCGCCATTTCATGCGCTTTGAGATGCCGCTTAGCCCAATACGCTATCTGAAATAGGAGCGACGTAAATTGAACAAATGTGATAGAATTTCGCTGAATTCTTAAATTAACCATAATATAAAATGATCTAATGGGGTCTCTGTTTGCCCTACCCTAGAAGTTTAATAGTGCATTTTACTCGCCATTTCTTGCGCTTTGAGATGCCACTTAGCACAAGTCGCTATCTGAAATAGGAGCGATGTAAATTGAACAAATGTGATAGAATTTCGCTGAATTCTTATATTAACCTTAATGTGAAATGATCTAATCGGGTCTTTGTTCGCCCTACCCAAGAAGTTTAATAGTGCATTTCACTCGTCATTTCATGCGCTTTGCGATGCCGCTTAGCCCAATAAGCTATCTGACATTGGAGCGACGAATATTGAACAAATGTGATAGAATTTCGCTGAATTCTTATATTAACCGTAATATAAAATGATCTAATCGGGTCTCTGTTTGCCTTATCCTAGAAGTTTAATAGTGCATTTTACTCGCCATTCCACGCGCTTTAAGATGCCGCCTATCCCAGTACGCTATCTGAAATAGGAGCTACGTAAGTTGAACGAATGTGACAGAATTACGCTGATTTCTTATATTAACCGTAATATAAAATGATCTAATCGGGTCTCTGTTTGCCTTATCCTAGAAGTTTAATAGTTTATTTTGCTCTTCAATTCATGCGCTTTGCGATGCCGCTTAGCCCAATAAGCTATCTGAAATAGGAGCGACGTAAATTGAACAAATGTGATAGAATTTCGCTGAATTCTGATATTAACCAAAATATAAAATGATCTAATCGGGTCTCTGATTACCCTATCATAGAAGTTTAATAGTGAATTTTACTCGCCATTCCACGCGCTTTAAGATGCCGCCTAGCCCAGTACGCTATCTGAAATAGGAGCTACGTAAGTTGAACGAATGTGACAGAATTACGCTGATTTCTTATATTAACCGTAATATAAAATGATCTAATCGGGTCTCTGTTTGCCTTATCCTAGAAGTTTAATAGTGCATTTTACTCGCAATTTCATGCGCTTTGAGATGCCTCTTAGCCCAATACGCTATCTGAAATAGGAGCGACGTAAATTGAACAAATGTGATAGAATTTCGCTGAATTCTTATATTAACCAAAATATAAAATGATCTAATCCGGTCTCTGTTTGCCCTACCCTAGAAGTTGAATAGTGCATTGTACGAGCCATTTCTTGCGCTTTGAGATGCAGCTTAGGCCAATACGCTATCTGAAATTGGAGCGACGTAAATTGAACAAATGTGATAGAATTTCGCTGAATTCTTATATTAACCAAAATATGAAATGATCTTATCGGGTCTCTGATTGCCCTACCCTAGAAGTTTAATAGTGCATTTTACTCGCCCTTTCGTGCGCTGTGAGATGCCGCTTAGCCCAATACGCTATCTGAAATAGGAGCGACGTAAATTGAACAAATGTGATAGAATTTCGCTGGATTCTTATATTAACCAAAATATGAAATGATCTAATCGGGTCTCTGATTGCCCTATCATAGAAGTTTCATAGTGCGTTTTACTCGCCATTCCACGCGCTTTAAGTTGCCGCCTAGCCCAGTACGCTATCTGAAATAGGAGCTACGTAAGTTGAACAAATGTGATAGAATTTCGCTGAATTCTTATTTTAACCTTAATGTAAAATGATCTAATCGGGTCTTTGTTCGCCCTACCCTAGAAGTTTAATAGTGCATTTCACTCGTCATTTCATGCGCTTTGAGTTGCCGCTTATCCCAATAAGCTATCTGAAATAGGAGCGACGTAAATTGAACAAATGTGATAGAACTTCGCTGAATTCTTATATTAACCTTAATATAAAATGATCTTATCGGGTCTCTGATTGCCCCACCCTAGAAGTTTAATAGTGCATTTTGCTCGCCCTTTCGTGCGCTTTGAGATGCCCCTTAGCCCAATACGCTATCTGAAATAGGAGCGACGTAAATTGAACAAATGTGATAGAATTTCGCTGAATTCTTATATTAACCAAAATATAAAATGATCTAATCGGTTCTCTGATTGCCCTACCCTAGAAGTTTAATAGTGCATTTTACTCGCCATTTCATGCGCTTTGAGATGCCGCTTAGCCCAATACGCTATCTGAAATAGGAGCGACGTAAATTAAACAAATGTGATAGAACTTCGCTGAATTCTTATATTAACCATAATATAAAATGATCTAATCGGGTCTCTGATTGCCCTACCCTAGAACTTTAATAGTGCATTTTACTCACCATTCCACGCGCTTTCAGTTGCCGCCTAGCCCAGTACGCTATCTGAAATAGGAGCTACGTAAGTTGAACAAATGTCACAGAATTACAGTGAATTCTTATATTAACCGTAATATAAAATGATCTAATCGGGTCTCTGTTTGCCTTATCCTAGAAGTTTAATAGTGCATTTTCCTCGTCAATTCATGCGCTTTGAGATGCCGCTTAGCCCAATAAGCTATCTGAAATAGGAGCGACGTAAATTGAACAAATGTGATAGAATTTCGCTGAAATCTTATATTAACCAAAATATAAAATGATCTAATCGGGTCTCTGATTGCCCTATCATAGAAGTTTAACAGTGCATTTTACTCGTCATTCCACGCGCTTTAAGTTGCCGCCTAGCCCAACACGCTATCTGAAATAGGAGCTACGTAAGTTGAACAAATGTCACAGAATTACGCAGAATTCTTATATTAACCGTAATATAAAATGATCTAATCGGGTCTCTGTTTGCCTTATCCTAGAAGTTTAATAGTGCATTTTACTCGCCATTTCATGCGCTTTGAGATGCCACTTAGCCCAGTACGCTATCTGAAATTGGAGCGATGTAATTTGAACAAATGTGATAGAATTTCGATGAATTCATTTATTAACCAATAATATAAATGATTTAATCGGGTCTCTGATTGCCCTACCCTAGAAGTTTAATAGTGCATTTTACTCGCCATTTCATGCGCTTTGAGATGCCGCTTAGCCCAATACGCTATCTGAAATAGGAGCGACGTAAATTGAACAAATGTGATAGAATTTCGCTGAATTCTTAAATTAACCATAATATAAAATGATCCTAACGGGTCTCTGTTTGCCACACCCTAGAAGTTTAATAGTGCATTTTACTCGCCATTTCTTGCGCTTTGAGATGCCACTTAGCACAAGTCGCTATCTGAAATAGGAGCGATGTAAATTGAACAAATGTGATAGAATTTCGCTGAATTCTTATATTAACCTTAATGTGAAATGATCTAATCGGGTCTTTGTTCGCCCTACCCAAGAAGTTTAATAGTGCATTTCACTCGTCATTTCATGCGCTTTGCGATGCCGCTTAGCCCAATAAGCTATCTGACATTGGAGCGACGTATATTGAACAAATGTGATAGAATTTCGCTGAATTCTTATATTAACCGTAATATAAAATGATCTAATCGGGTCTCTGTTTGCCTTATCCTAGAAGTTTAATAGTGCATTTTACTCGCCATTCCACGCGCTTTAAGATGCCGCCTATCCCAGTACGCTATCTGAAATAGGAGCTACGTAAGTTGAACGAATGTGACAGAATTACGCTGATTTCTTATATTAACCGTAATATAAAATGATCTAATCGGGTCTCTGTTTGCCTTATCCTAGAAGTTTAATAGTTTATTTTGCTCTTCAATTCATGCGCTTTGCGATGCCTCTTAGCCCAATAAGCTATCTGAAATAGGAGCGACGTAAATTGAACAAATGTGATAGAATTTCGCTGAATTCTTATATTAACCAAAATATAAAATGATCTAATCGGGTCTCTGATTGCCCTATCATAGAAGTTTAATAGTGAATTTTACTCGCCATTCCACGCGCTTTAAGATGCCGCCTAGCCCAGTACGCTATCTGAAATAGGAGCTACGTAGTTGAACGAATGTGACAGAATTACGCTGATTTCTTATATTAACAGTAATATAAAATGATCTAATCGGGTCTCTGTTTGCCTTATCCTAGAAGTTTAATAGTGCATTTTACTCGCCATTTCATGCGCTTTGAGATGCCTCTTAGCCAATACGCTATCTGAAATAGGAGCGACGTAAATTGAACAAATGTGATAGAATTTCGCTGAATTCTTATATTAACCAAAATATAAAATGATCTAATCCGGTCTCTGTTTGCCCTACCCTAGAAGTTGAATAGTGCATTGTACGAGCCATTTCTTGCGCTTTGAGTTGCCGCTTAGCCCAATAAGCTATCTGAAATAGGAGCGACGTAAATTGAACAAATTGTGATAGAACTTCTCTGAATTCTTATATTAACCGTAATATAAAATGATCTTATCGGGTCTCTGATTGCCCCACCCTAGAAGTTTAATAGTGCATTTTACTCGCCCTTTCGTGCGCTTTGAGATGCCGCTTAGCCCAATACGCTATCTGAAATAGGAGCGACGTAAATTGAACAAATGTGATAGAATTCGCTGGATTCTATATTAACCAAAATATAAAATGAACTAATCGGGTCTCTGATTGCCCTATCATAGAAGTTTAATAGTGCATTTTACTCGCCATTCCACGCGGTTTAAGTTGCCGCCTAGCCCAGTACGCTATCTGAAATAGGAGCTACGTAACTTGAACAAATGTGACAGAATTACGCTGAATTCTTATATTAACCGTAATATAAAATGATCTTATCGGGTCTCTGATTGCCCCACCCTAGAAGTTTAATAGTGCATTTTACTCGCCATTTCATGCGCTTTGAGATGCCTCTTAGCCCAATACGCTATCTGAAATAGGAGCGACGTAAATTGAACAAATGTGATAGAATTTCGCTGAATTCTTATATTAACCAAAATATAAAATGATCTAATCCGGTCTCTGTTCGCCCTACCATAGAAATCTAATAGTGCATTTTACTCGCCATTCCACGCGCTTTAAGATGCCGCCTACCCCAGTACGCTATCTGAAATAGGAGCGACGTAAATTGAACAAATGTGATAGAAATTTGCTGAATTCGTAAATTAACCATAATATAAAATGATCTAATCGGGTCTCTTTTTGCCCTACCCTAGAAGTTTCATAGTGCATTTTACTCGCCATTTCATGCGCTTTGAGATGCCGCTTAGCCCAATACGCTATCTGAAATAGGAGCGACGTAAGTTGAACAAATGTGATAGAATTTCGCTGAATTCTTTTATTAACCATAATGTAAAATGATCTAATCGGGTCTCTGTTTGCCCTACCCTAGAAGTTTAATAGTGCATTTCACTCGTCATTTCATGCGCTTTGAGATGCCGCTTAGCCGAATACGCTAACTGATATAGGAGCGAGGTAAATTGAACAAATGTGATAGAACTTCTCTGAATTCTTATATTACGGTTAATATAAGATGATCTTATCGGGTCTCTGATTGCCCCACCCTAGAAGTTTAATAGTGCATTTTACTCGCCCTTTCGTGCGCTTTGAGATGCCGCTTAGCCCAATACGCTATCTGAAATAGGAGCGACGTAAATTGAACAAATGTGCTGGAATTACGCTGCATTCTTATATTAACCGTAATATAAAATGATCTAATCGGGGTCTCTGTTTGCCTTATTCTAGAAGTTTAACAGCGCGTTTTACACGCCATTCCACGCGCTTTAAGGTGCCGCCAAGCCCAGTATGCTATCTGAAATAGGAGCGACGTAAATTGAACAAATGTGATAGAATTTCGCTGAATTCTTTTATTAACCAAAATGTAAAATCATCTAATCGGGTCTCTGTTCGCCCTAGGCTAGAAGTTTAATAGTGCATTTCACTCGCCATTTCATGCGCTTTGAGATGCCGCTAAGCCCTATAAGCTATCTGAAATAGGAGCGACGTAAATTGAACAAATGTGATAGAATTTCGCTGAATTCTTATATTAACCAAAATATAAAATGATCTAATCGGGTCTCTGATTGCCCTATCGTAGAAGTTTAGTAGTGCATTTTACTCGCCATGCCACGCGCTTTAAGATGCCGCCTAGCCCAGTATGCTATCTGAAATAGGAGCGACGTAAATTGAACAAATGTGATTGAATTTCGCTGAATTCTTAAATTAACCATAATATAAAATGATCTCATCGGGACTCTGTCTGACCTACCCTAGAAGTTTAATAGTGCATTTTACTCGCCATTTCATGTGCTTTGAGATGCCGCTTAGCCCAATACGCTATCTGAAATCGGAGCGACAGAAGTTGAACAAATGTGATAGAATTTCGCTGAATTTTTTTATTAACCATAATGTAAAATGATCTGATCGGGTCTCTGTTCGCCCTAGCCTACAAGTTTAATAGTGCATTTTATTCGCCACTTCATGCGCTTTGAGATGCCGCTAAGCCCAATAAGCTATCTGAAATAGGAGCGACGTAAATTGATCAAATGTGATAGAATTTCGCTGAACTCTTATATTAACCAAAATATAAAATGATCTACTCGGGTCTCTGATTGCCCTATCATAGAAGTTTAGTAGTGCATTTTACTCGCCATTCCACGCGCTTTAAGATGCCGCCTAGCCCAGTATGCTATCTGAAATAGGGGCGACGTAAATTGAACAAATGTGATAGAATTACGCTGAATTCTTAAATTAACCATAATATAAAATGATCTCATCGGGACTATGTTTGACCTACCCTAGAAGTTTAATTGTGCATTTTACTCGCCATTTCATGCGCTTTGAGATGCCGCTTAGCCCAATACGCTATCTGAAATAGGAGCGACGTAAATTGAACAAATGTGATAAAATTTCCCTGAAATCTTATATTAAACAAAATATAAAATGATCTAATCGGGTCTCTGATTGCCCTATCATAGAAGTTTAATAGTGCATTTCACTCGTCATTTCATGCGCTTTGTGATGCCGCTAAGCCCAATAAGCTATCTGTAATAGGAGTGACGTAAATTGAACAAATGTGATAAAATTTCGCTGAATTCTTAAGTTAACCAAAATATAAAATGATCTAATCGGGTCTCTGATTGCCCTATCATAGAAATTTAATAGTGCAGTTTACTTGACATTCCACGCGCTTTAAGATGCCGCCTAGCCCTGTACGCTATCTGAAATAGGAGCGACGTAAATTGAACAAATGTGATAAAATTTCCCTGAAATCTTATATTAAACAAAATATAAAATGATCTAATCGGGTCTCTGATTGCCCTATCATAGAAGTTTAATAGTGCATTTCACTCGTCATTTCATGCGCTTTAAGATGCCGCCTAGCCCAGTACGCTATCTGAAATAGGAGCGACGTAAATTGAACAAATGTGATAGAATTTTGCTGAATTCTTAAATTAACCATAATATAAAATGATGTAATCGGGTCTCTGATTGCCCTATCACAGAATTTTAATAGTGCATTTCACTCGTCATTTCATGCGCTTTGAGATGCCGCTTAGCCCAATATGCTATCTGAAATAGGAGCGACGTAAATTGAACAAATGTGATGGCATTTCGCTGAATTCTTTTATTAACCAATATGTAAAATGATCTAATCGGGTCTCTGTTCGCCCTAGCCTAGAAGTTTAATAGTGCATTTTAGTCGCCATTTCATGCGCTATTAGATGCCGCTTAGCCCAGTACGCTATCTGAAATAGGAGCGACGTAAATTGAACAATTGTGATAGAATTTCCGTGAATACTTATATTAACCTTAATGTAAAATGATCTAAACGGGCCACTGTTCGCCCTACCATAGAAGTCTAATAGTGCATTTCACTCGCCATTTCATGCGCTTTGAGATGCAGCCTAGCCCACTACGCTATCTGAAATAGGAGCGACGTAAGTTGAACAAATGTGCTGGAATTACGCTGCATTCTTATATTAACCGTAATATAAAATGATCTAATCGGGTCTCTGTTTGCCTTATCCTAGTAGTTTAACAGCGCGTTTTACTCGCCATTCCACACGCTTTAAGAAGCCGCCTTGCGCAGTATGCTATCTGAAATAGGAGCGACGTAAGTTGAACAAATGTGATAGAATTTCGCTGAATTCTTAAATTAACCATAATATAAAATGATCTAATCGGGTCTCTGTTTGCGTTATCCTAGAAGTTTAATAGTGCATTATACTCACCATTTCATGCGCTTTTAGATGCCGCCTAGCCCAGTACGCTATCTGAAACAGGAGCGACGTAAATTGAACAAATGTGATAGAATTTCCGTGAATTCTTATATCAACCTTAATGTAAAATGATCTAATCGGGTCTCTGTTCGCCCTACCATAGAAGTCTAATAGTGCATTTCACTCGCCATTTCATGCGCTTTGAGATGCCGCCTATCCCAGTACGCTATCTGAAATAGGAGCGACGTAAGTTGAACAAATGTGATAGAATTTCGCTGAATTCTTTTATTAACCAAAATGTAAAATGATCTAATCGGGTCTCTGTTCGCCCTAGCCTAGAAGTTTAATAGTGCATTTTACTCGCCATTTCTTGCGCTTTGAGATGCCACTTAGCACAAGTCGCTATCTGAAATAGGAGCGATGTAAATTGAACAAATGTGATAGAATTTCGCTGAATTCTTATATTAACCTTAATGTAAAATGATCTAATCGGGTCTTTGTTCGCCCGACCCAAGAAGTTTAATAGTGCATTTCACTCGTCATTTCATGCGCTTTGCGATGCCGCTTAGCCCAATAAGCTATCTGAAATTGGAGCGACGTATATTGAACAAATGTGATAGAATTTCGCTGAATTCTTATATTAACCAAAATATAAAATGATCTAATCGGGTCTCTGATTGCCCTATCATAGAAGTTTAATAGTGCATTTTACTCGCCATTCCACGCGCTTTAAGATGCCGCCTAGCCCAGTACGCTATCTGAAATAGGAGCTACGTAAGTTGAACGAATGTGACAGAATTACGCTGATTTCTTATATTAACCGTAATATAAAATGATCTAATCGGGTCTCTGTTTGCCTTATCCTAGAAGTTTAATAGTGCATTTTACTCGCCCTTTCGTGCGCTTTGAGATGCCGCTTAGCCCAATACGCTATCTGAAATAGGAGCGACGTAAATTGAACAAATGTGATAGAATTTCGCTGGATTCTTATATTAACCAAAATATAAAATGATCTAATCGGGTCTCTGATTGCCCTATCATAGAAGTTTAATAGTGCATTTTACTCGCCATTCCACGCGGTTTAAGTTGCCGCCTAGCCCAGTACGCTATCTGAAATAGGAGCTACGTAACTTGAACAAATGTGACAGAATTACGCTGAATTCTTATATTAACCGTAATATAAAATGATCTTATCGGGTCTCTGATTGCCCCACCCTAGAAGTTTAATAGTGCATTTTACTCGCCATTTCATGCGCTTTGAGATGCCTCTTAGCCCAATACGCTATCTGAAATAGGAGCGACGTAAATTGAACAAATGTGATAGAAATTTGCTGAATTCGTAAATTAACCATAATATAAAATGATCTAATCGGGTCTCTTTTTGCCCTACCCTAGAAGTTTCATAGTGCATTTTACTCGCCATTTCATGCGCTTTGAGATGCCGCTTAGCCCAATACGCTATCTGAAATAGGAGCGACGTAAGTTGAACAAATGTGATAGAATTTCGCTGAATTCTTTTATTAACCATAATGTAAAATGATCTAATCGGGTCTCTGTTTGCCCTATCCTAGAAGTTTAATAGTGCATTTCACTCGTCATTTCATGCGCTTTGAGATGCCGCTTAGCCGAATACGCTAACTGAAATAGGAGCGAGGTAAATTGAACAAATGTGATAGAACTTCTCTGAATTCTTATATTAACCGTAATATAAAATGATCTTATCGGGTCTCTGATTGCCCCACCCTAGAAGTTTAATAGTGCATTTTACTCGCCCTTTCGTGCGCTTTGAGATGCCGCTTAGCCCAATACGCTATCTGAAATAGGAGCGACGTAAATTGAACAAATGTGCTGGAATTACGCTGCATTCTTATATTAACCGTAATATAAAATGATCTAATCGGGTCTCTGTTTGCCTTATTCTAGAAGTTTAACAGCGCGTTTTACACGCCATTCCACGCGCTTTAAGGTGCCGCCTAGCCCAGTATGCTATCTGAAATAGGAGCGACGTAAATTGAACAAATGTGATAGAATTTCGCTGAATTCTTATATTAACCAAAATGTAAAATCATCTAATCGGGTCTCTGTTCGCCCTAGGCTAGAAGTTTAATAGTGCATTTCACTCGCCATTTCATGCGCTTTGAGATGCCGCTAAGCCCTATAAGCTATCTGAAATAGGAGCGACGTAAATTGAACAAATGTGATAGAATTTCGCTGAATTCTTATATTAACCAAAATATAAAATGATCTAATCGGGTCCCTGATTGCCCTATCGTAGAAGTTTAGTAGTGCATTTTACTCGCCATGCCACGCGCTTTAAGATGCCGCCTAGCCCAGTATGCTATCTGAAATAGGAGCGACGTAAATTGAACAAATGTGATTGAATTTCGCTGAATTCTTAAATTAACCATAATATAAAATGATCTCATCGGGACTCTGTCTGACCTACCCTAGAAGTTTAATAGTGCATTTTACTCGCCATTTCATGCGCTTTGAGATGCCGCTTAGCCCAATACGCTATCTGAAATAGGAGCGACAGAAGTTGAACAAATGTGATAGAATTTCGCTGAATTTTTTTATTAACCATAATGTAAAATGATCTGATCGGGTCTCTGTTCGCCCTAGCCTACAAGTTTAATAGTGCATTTTATTCGCCACTTCATGCGCTTTGAGATGCCGCTAAGCCCAATAAGCTATCTGAAATAGGAGCGACGTAAATTGATCAAATGTGATAGAATTTCGCTGAACTCTTATATTAACCAAAATATAAAATGATCTACTCGGGTCTCTGATTGCCCTATCATAGAAGTTTAGTAGTGCATTTTACTCGCCATTCCACGCGCTTTAAGATGCCGCCTAGCCCAGTATGCTATCTGAAATAGGGGCGACGTAAATTGAACAAATGTGATAGAATTTCGCTGAATTCTTAAATTAACCATAATATAAAATGATCTCTTCGGGACTATGTTTGACCTACCCTAGAAGTTTAATTGTGCATTTTACTCGCCATTCCATGCGCTTTGAGATGCCGCTTAGCCCAATACGCTATCTGAAATAGGAGCGACGTAAATTGAACAAATGTGATAAAATTTCCCTGAAATCTTATATTAAACAAAATATAAAATGATCTAATCGGGTCTCTGATTGCCCTATCATAGAAGTTTAATAGTGCATTTCACTCGTCATTTCATGCGCTTTGTGATGCCGCTAAGCCCAATAAGCTATCTGTAATAGGAGTGACGTAAATTGAACAAATGTGATAAAATTTCGCTGAATTCTTAAGTTAACCAAAATATAAAATGATCTAATCGGGTCTCTGATTGCCCTATCATAGAAATTTAATAGTGCAGTTTACTTGATATTCCACGCGCTTTAAGATGCCGCCTAGCCCTGTACGCTATCTGAAATAGGAGCGACGTAAATTGAACAAATGTGATAAAATTTCCCTGAAATCTTATATTAAACAAAATATAAAATGATCTAATCGGGTCTCTGATTGCCCTATCATAGAAGTTTAATAGTGCATTTCACTCGTCATTTCATGCGCTTTAAGATGCCGCCTAGCCCAGTACGCTATCTGAAATAGGAGCGACGTAAGTTGAACAAATGTGATAGAATTACGCTGCATTCTCATATTAAGCGTAATATAAAATGATCTAATCGGGTCTCTGTTTGCCTTATCCTAGAAGTTTAATAGCGCGTTTTACTCGCCACTCCACGCGCTTTAAGATGCCGCCTAGCCCAGTATGCTATCTGAAATAGGAGCGACGTAAATTGAACAAATGTGATAGAATTTCGCTGAATTCTTAAATTAACCA
This sequence comes from Macropis europaea, assembly GCA_916610135.2. Taxonomy (NCBI): domain Eukaryota; kingdom Metazoa; phylum Arthropoda; class Insecta; order Hymenoptera; family Melittidae; genus Macropis; species Macropis europaea. The sequence continues at coordinate 17,235 of CAKAJE020001260.1, read as the reverse complement.
TAATATAAAATGATCTAATCGGGTCTCTGTTTGCGTTATCCTAGAAGTTTAATAGTGCATTATACTCGCCATTTCATGCGCTTTTACATGCCGCCTAGCCCAGTACGCTATCTGAAATAGGAGCGACGTAAATTGAACAAATGTGATAGAATTTCCGTGAATTCTTATATTTACCTTAATGTAAAATGATCTAATCGGGTCTCTGTTCGCCCCACCCTAGAAGCTTAACAGTGCATTTAACTCGTCATTTCATGCGCTTTGAGATGCCGCTTAGCCCAATATGCTATCTGAAATAGGAGCGACGTAAATTGAACAAATGTGATAGAATTTCGCTGAATTCTTTTATTAACCAAAATGTAAAATGATCTAATCGGGTCTCTGTTCGCCCTAGCCTAGAAGTTTAATAGTGCATTTTACTCGCCATTTCATGCGCTTTGAGATGCCGCTTAGCCCAATACGCTATCTGAAATAGGAGCGACGTAAATTGAACAAATGTGATAGAATTTCGCTGAATTCTTAAATTAACCATAATATGAAATGATCTAATGGGGTCTCTGTTTGCCCTACCCTAGAAGTTTAATAGTGCATTTTACTCGCCATTTCTTGCGCTTTGAGATGCCACTTAGCACAAGTCGCTATCTGAAATAGGAGCGATGTAAATTGAACAAATGTGATAGAATTTCGCTGAATTCTTATATTAACCTTAATGTAAAATGATCTAATCGGGTCTTTGTTCGCCCGACCCAAGAAGTTTAATAGTGCATTTCACTCGTCATTTCATGCGCTTTGCGATGCCGCTTAGCCCAATAAGCTATCTGAAATTGGAGCGACGTATATTGAACAAATGTGATAGAATTTCGCTGAATTCTTATATTAACCAAAATATAAAATGATCTAATCGGGTCTCTGATTGCCCTATCATAGAAGTTTAATAGTGCATTTTACTCGCCATTCCACGCGCTTTAAGATGCCGCCTAGCCCAGTACGCTATCTGAAATAGGAGCTACGTAAGTTGAACGAATGTGACAGAATTACGCTGATTTCTTATATTAACCGTAATATAAAATGATCTAATCGGGTCTCTGTTTGCCTTATCCTAGAAGTTTAATAGTGCATTTTACTCGCCATTTCATGCGCTTTGAGATGCCTCTTAGCACAATACGCTATCTGAAATAGGAGCGACGTAAATTGAACAAATGTGATAGAATTTCGCTGAATTCTTATATTAACCAAAATATAAAATGATCTAATCCGGTCTCTGTTTGCCCTACCCTAGAAGTTGAATAGTGCATTGTACGAGCCATTTCTTGCGCTTTGAGTTGCCGCTTAGCCCAATAAGCTATCTGAAATAGGAGCGACGTAAATTGAACAAATGTGATAGAACTTCTCTGAATTCTTATATTAACCGTAATATAAAATGATCTTATCGGGTCTCTGATTGCCCCACCCTAGAAGTTTAATAGTGCATTTTACTCGCCCTTTCGTGCGCTTTGAGATGCCGCTTAGCCCAATACGCTATCTGAAATAGGAGCGACGTAAATTGAACAAATGTGCTGGAATTACGCTGCATTCTTATATTAACCGTAATATAAAATGATCTAATCGGGTCTCTGTTTGCCTTATTCTAGAAGTTTAACAGCGCGTTTTACACGCCATTCCACGCGCTTTAAGGTGCCGCCAAGCCCAGTATGCTATCTGAAATAGGAGCGACGTAAATTGAACAAATGTGATAGAATTTCGCTGAATTCTTTTATTAACCAAAATGTAAAATCATCTAATCGGGTCTCTGTTCGCCCTAGGCTAGAAGTTTAATAGTGCATTTCACTCGCCATTTCATGCGCTTTGAGATGCCGCTAAGCCCTATAAGCTATCTGAAATAGGAGCGACGTAAATTGAACAAATGTGATAGAATTTCGCTGAATTCTTATATTAACCAAAATATAAAATGATCTAATCGGGTCCCTGATTGCCCTATCGTAGAAGTTTAGTAGTGCATTTTACTCGCCATGCCACGCGCTTTAAGATGCCGCCTAGCCCAGTATGCTATCTGAAATAGGAGCGACGTAAATTGAACAAATGTGATTGAATTTCGCTGAATTCTTAAATTAACCATAATATAAAATGATCTCATCGGGACTCTGTCTGACCTACCCTAGAAGTTTAATAGTGCATTTTACTCGCCATTTCATGCGCTTTGAGATGCCGCTTAGCCCAATACGCTATCTGAAATAGGAGCGACAGAAGTTGAACAAATGTGATAGAATTTCGCTGAATTTTTTTATTAACCATAATGTAAAATGATCTGATCGGGTCTCTGTTCGCCCTAGCCTACAAGTTTAATAGTGCATTTTATTCGCCACTTCATGCGCTTTGAGATGCCGCTAAGCCCAATAAGCTATCTGAAATAGGAGCGACGTAAATTGATCAAATGTGATAGAATTTCGCTGAACTCTTATATTAACCAAAATATAAAATGATCTACTCGGGTCTCTGATTGCCCTATCATAGAAGTTTAGTAGTGCATTTTACTCAGCATTCCACGCGCTTTAAGATGCCGCCTAGCCCAGTATGCTATCTGAAATAGGGGCGACGTAAATTGAACAAATGTGATAGAATTTCGCTGAATTCTTAAATTAACCATAATATAAAATGATCTCATCGGGACTATGTTTGACCTACCCTAGAAGTTTAATTGTGCATTTTACTCGCCATTTCATGCGCTTTGAGATGCCGCTTAGCCCAATACGCTATCTGAAATAGGAGCGACGTAAATTGAACAAATGTGATAAAATTTCCCTGAAATCTTATATTAAACAAAATATAAAATGATCTAATCGGGTCTCTGATTGCCCTATCATAGAAGTTTAATAGTGCATTTCACTCGTCATTTCATGCGCTTTGTGATGCCGCTAAGCCCAATAAGCTATCTGTAATAGGAGTGACGTAAATTGAACAAATGTGATAAAATTTCGCTGAATTCTTAAGTTAACCAAAATATAAAATGATCTAATCGGGTCTCTGATTGCCCTATCATAGAAATTTAATAGTGCAGTTTACTTGACATTCCACGCGCTTTAAGATGCCGCCTAGCCCTGTACGCTATCTGAAATAGGAGCGACGTAAATTGAACAAATGTGATAAAATTTCCCTGAAATCTTATATTAAACAAAATATAAAATGATCTAATCGGGTCTCTGATTGCCCTATCATAGAAGTTTAATAGTGCATTTCACTCGTCATTTCATGCGCTTTAAGATGCCGCCTAGCCCAGTACGCTATCTGAAATAGGAGCGACGTAAATTGAACAAATGTGATAGAATTTTGCTGAATTCTTAAATTAACCATAATATAAAATGATGTAATCGGGTCTCTGATTGCCCTATCACAGAAGTTTAATAGTGCATTTCACTCGTCATTTCATGCGCTTTGAGATGCCGCTTAGCCCAATATGCTATCTGAAATAGGAGCGACGTAAATTGAACAAATGTGATGGCATTTCGCTGAATTCTTTTATTAACCAATATGTAAAATGATCTAATCGGGTCTCTGTTCGCCCTAGCCTAGAAGTTTAATAGTGCATTTTAGTCGCCATTTCATGCGCTATTAGATGCCGCTTAGCCCAGTACGCTATCTGAAATAGGAGCGACGTAAATTGAACAATTGTGATAGAATTTCCGTGAATACTTATATTAACCTTAATGTAAAATGATCTAAACGGGCCACTGTTCGCCCTACCATAGAAGTCTAATAGTGCATTTCACTCGCCATTTCATGCGCTTTGAGATGCAGCCTAGCCCACTACGCTATCTGAAATAGGAGCGACGTAAGTTGAACAAATGTGCTGGAATTACGCTGCATTCTTATATTAACCGTAATATAAAATGATCTAATCGGGTCTCTGTTTGCCTTATCCTAGTAGTTTAACAGCGCGTTTTACTCGCCATTCCACACGCTTTAAGAAGCCGCCTTGCGCAGTATGCTATCTGAAATAGGAGCGACGTAAGTTGAACAAATGTGATAGAATTTCGCTGAATTCTTAAATTAACCATAATATAAAATGATCTAATCGGGTCTCTGTTTGCGTTATCCTAGAAGTTTAATAGTGCATTATACTCGCCATTTCATGCGCTTTTAGATGCCGCCTAGCCCAGTACGCTATCTGAAACAGGAGCGACGTAAATTGAACAAATGTGATAGAATTTCCGTGAATTCTTATATCAACCTTAATGTAAAATGATCTAATCGGGTCTCTGTTCGCCCTACCATAGAAGTCTAATAGTGCATTTCACTCGCCATTTCATGCGCTTTGAGATGCCGCCTATCCCAGTACGCTATCTGAAATAGGAGCGACGTAAGTTGAACAAATGTGATAGAATTACGCTGCATTCTCATATTAAGCGTAATATAAAATGATCTAATCGGGTCTCTGTTTGCCTTATCCTAGAAGTTTAATAGCGCGTTTTACTCGCCACTCCACGCGCTTTAAGATGCCGCCTAGCCCAGTATGCTATCTGAAATAGGAGCGACGTAAATTGAACAAATGTGATAGAATTTCGCTGAATTCTTAAATTAACCATAATATAAAATGATCTAATCGGGTCTCTGTTTGCGTTATCCTAGAAGTTTAATAGTGCATTATACTCGCCATTTCATGCGCTTTTACATGCCGCCTAGCCCAGTACGCTATCTGAAATAGGAGCGACGTAAATTGTACAAATGTGATAGAATTTCCGTGAATTCTTATATTTACCTTAATGTAAAATGATCTAATCGGGTCTCTGTTCGCCCCACCCTAGAAGCTTAACAGTGCATTTAACTCGTCATTTCATGCGCTTTGAGATGCCGCTTAGCCCAATATGCTATCTGAAATAGGAGCGACGTAAATTGAACAAATGTGATAGAATTTCGCTGAATTCTTTTATTAACCAAAATGTAAAATGATCTAATCGGGTCTCTGTTCGCCCTAGCCTAGAAGTTTAATAGTGCATTTTACTCGCCATTTCATGCGCTTTGAGATGCCGCTTAGCCCAATACGCTATCTGAAATAGGAGCGACGTAAATTGAACAAATGTGATAGAATTTCGCTGAATTCTTAAATTAACCATAATATGAAATGATCTAATGGGGTCTCTGTTTGCCCTACCCTAGAAGTTTAATAGTGCATTTTACTCGCCATTTCTTGCGCTTTGAGATGCCACTTAGCACAAGTCGCTATCTGAAATAGGAGCGATGTAAATTGAACAAATGTGATAGAATTTCGCTGAATTCTTATATTAACCTTAATGTAAAATGATCTAATCGGGTCTTTGTTCGCCCGACCCAAGAAGTTTAATAGTGCATTTCACTCGTCATTTCATGCGCTTTGCGATGCCGCTTAGCCCAATAAGCTATCTGAAATTGGAGCGACGTATATTGAACAAATGTGATAGAATTTCGCTGAATTCTTATATTAACCAAAATATAAAATGATCTAATCGGGTCTCTGATTGCCCTATCATAGAAGTTTAATAGTGCATTTTACTCGCCATTCCACGCGCTTTAAGATGCCGCCTAGCCCAGTACGCTATCTGAAATAGGAGCTACGTAAGTTGAACGAATGTGACAGAATTACGCTGATTTCTTATATTAACCGTAATATAAAATGATCTAATCGGGTCTCTGTTTGCCTTATCCTAGAAGTTTAATAGTGCATTTTACTCGCCATTTCATGCGCTTTGAGATGCCTCTTAGCACAATACGCTATCTGAAATAGGAGCGACGTAAATTGAACAAATGTGATAGAATTTCGCTGAATTCTTATATTAACCAAAATATAAAATGATCTAATCCGGTCTCTGTTTGCCCTACCCTAGAAGTTGAATAGTGCATTGTACGAGCCATTTCTTGCGCTTTGAGTTGCCGCTTAGCCCAATAAGCTATCTGAAATAGGAGCGACGTAAATTGAACAAATGTGATAGAACTTCTCTGAATTCTTATATTAACCGTAATATAAAATGATCTTATCGGGTCTCTGATTGCCCCACCCTAGAAGTTTAATAGTGCATTTTACTCGCCCTTTCGTGCGCTTTGAGATGCCGCTTAGCCCAATACGCTATCTGAAATAGGAGCGACGTAAATTGAACAAATGTGATAGAATTTCGCTGGATTCTTATATTAACCAAAATATAAAATGAACTAATCGGGTCTCTGATTGCCCTATCATAGAAGTTTAATAGTGCATTTTACTCGCCATTCCACGCGGTTTAAGTTGCCGCCTAGCCCAGTACGCTATCTGAAATAGGAGCTACGTAACTTGAACAAATGTGACAGAATTACGCTGAATTCTTATATTAACCGTAATATAAAATGATCTTATCGGGTCTCTGATTGCCCCACCCTAGAAGTTTAATAGTGCATTTTACTCGCCATTTCATGCGCTTTGAGATGCCTCTTAGCCCAATACGCTATCTGAAATAGGAGCGACGTAAATTGAACAAATGTGATAGAATTTCGCTGAATTCTTATATTAACCAAAATATAAAATGATCTAATCCGGTCTCTGTTCGCCCTACCATAGAAGTCTAATAGTGCATTTTACTCGCCATTTCATGCGCTTTGAGATGCCGCTTAGCCCAATACGCTATCTGAAATAGGAGCGACGTAAGTTGAACAAATGTGATAGAATTTCGCTGAATTCTTTTATTAACCATAATGTAAAATGATCTAATCGGGTCTCTGTTTGCCCTACCCTAGAAGTTTAATAGTGCATTTCACTCGTCATTTCATGCGCTTTGAGATGCCGCTTAGCCGAATACGCTAACTGAAATAGGAGCGAGGTAAATTGAACAAATGTGATAGAACTTCTCTGAATTCTTATATTAACCGTAATATAAAATGATCTTATCGGGTCTCTGATTGCCCCACCCTAGAAGTTTAATAGTGCATTTTACTCGCCCTTTCGTGCGCTTTGAGATGCCGCTTAGCCCAATACGCTATCTGAAATAGGAGCGACGTAAATTGAACAAATGTGCTGGAATTACGCTGCATTCTTATATTAACCGTAATATAAAATGATCTAATCGGGTCTCTGTTTGCCTTATTCTAGAAGTTTAACAGCGCGTTTTACACGCCATTCCACGCGCTTTAAGGTGCCGCCAAGCCCAGTATGCTATCTGAAATAGGAGCGACGTAAATTGAACAAATGTGATAGAATTTCGCTGAATTCTTATATTAACCAAAATGTAAAATCATCTAATCGGGTCTCTGTTCGCCCTAGGCTAGAAGTTTAATAGTGCATTTCACTCGCCATTTCATGCGCTTTGAGATGCCGCTAAGCCCTATAAGCTATCTGAAATAGGAGCGACGTAAATTGAACAAATGTGATAGAATTTCGCTGAATTCTTATATTAACCAAAATATAAAATGATCTAATCGGGTCTCTGATTGCCCTATCGTAGAAGTTTAGTAGTGCATTTTACTCGCCATGCCACGCGCTTTAAGATGCCGCCTAGCCCAGTATGCTATCTGAAATAGGAGCGACGTAAATTGAACAAATGTGATTGAATTTCGCTGAATTCTTAAATTAACCATAATATAAAATGATCTCATCGGGACTCTGTCTGACCTACCCTAGAAGTTTAATAGTGCATTTTACTCGCCATTTCATGCGCTTTGAGATGCCGCTTAGCCCAATACGCTATCTGAAATAGGAGCGACAGAAGTTGAACAAATGTGATAGAATTTCGCTGAATTTTTTTATTAACCATAATGTAAAATGATCTGATCGGGTCTCTGTTCGCCCTAGCCTACAAGTTTAATAGTGCATTTTATTCGCCACTTCATGCGCTTTGAGATGCCGCTAAGCCCAATAAGCTATCTGAAATAGGAGCGACGTAAATTGATCAAATGTGATAGAATTTCGCTGAACTCTTATATTAACCAAAATATAAAATGATCTACTCGGGTCTCTGATTGCCCTATCATAGAAGTTTAGTAGTGCATTTTACTCGCCATTCCACGCGCTTTAAGATGCCGCCTAGCCCAGTATGCTATCTGAAATAGGAGCGACGTAAATTGAACAAATGTGATAGAATTTCGCTGAATTCTTAAATTAACCATAATATAAAATGATCTCATCGGGACTATGTTTGACCTACCCTAGAAGTTTAATTGTGCATTTTACTCGCCATTTCATGCGCTTTGAGATGCCGCTTAGCCCAATACGCTATCTGAAATAGGAGCGACGTAAATTGAACAAATGTGATAAAATTTCCCTGAAATCTTATATTAAACAAAATATAAAATGATCTAATCGGGTCTCTGATTGCCCTATCATAGAAGTTTAATAGTGCATTTCACTCGTCATTTCATGCGCTTTGTGATGCCGCTAAGCCCAATAAGCTATCTGTAATAGGAGTGACGTAAATTGAACAAATGTGATAAAATTTCGCTGAATTCTTAAGTTAACCAAAATATAAAATGATCTAATCGGGTCTCTGATTGCCCTATCATAGAAATTTAATAGTGCAGTTTACTTGACATTCCACGCGCTTTAAGATGCCGCCTAGCCCTGTACGCTATCTGAAATAGGAGCGACGTAAATTGAACAAATGTGATAAAATTTCCCTGAAATCTTATATTAAACAAAATATAAAATGATCTAATCGGGTCTCTGATTGCCCTATCATAGAAGTTTAATAGTGCATTTCACTCGTCATTTCATGCGCTTTAAGATGCCGCCTAGCCCAGTACGCTATCTGAAATAGGAGCGACGTAAATTGAACAAATGTGATAGAATTTTGCTGAATTCTTAAATTAACCATAATATAAAATGATGTAATCGGGTCTCTGATTGCCCTATCACAGAATTTTAATAGTGCATTTCACTCGTCATTTCATGCGCTTTGAGATGCCGCTTAGCCCAATATGCTATCTGAAATAGGAGCGACGTAAATTGAACAAATGTGATGGCATTTCGCTGAATTCTTTTATTAACCAATATGTAAAATGATCTAATCGGGTCTCTGTTCGCCCTAGCCTAGAAGTTTAATAGTGCATTTTAGTCGCCATTTCATGCGCTATTAGATGCCGCTTAGCCCAGTACGCTATCTGAAATAGGAGCGACGTAAATTGAACAATTGTGATAGAATTTCCGTGAATACTTATATTAACCTTAATGTAAAATGATCTAAACGGGCCACTGTTCGCCCTACCATAGAAGTCTAATAGTGCATTTCACTCGCCATTTCATGCGCTTTGAGATGCAGCCTAGCCCACTACGCTATCTGAAATAGGAGCGACGTAAGTTGAACAAATGTGCTGCAATTACGCTGCATTCTTATATTAACCGTAATATAAAATGATCTAATCGGGTCTCTGTTTGCCTTATCCTAGTAGTTTAACAGCGCGTTTTACTCGCCATTCCACACGCTTTAAGAAGCCGCCTTGCGCAGTATGCTATCTGAAATAGGAGCGACGTAAGTTGAACAAATGTGATAGAATTTCGCTGAATTCTTAAATTAACCATAATATAAAATGATCTAATCGGGTCTCTGTTTGCGTTATCCTAGAAGTTTAATAGTGCATTATACTCGCCATTTCATGCGCTTTTAGATGCCGCCTAGCCCAGTACGCTATCTGAAACAGGAGCGACGTAAATTGAACAAATGTGATAGAATTTCCGTGAATTCTTATATCAACCTTAATGTAAAATGATCTAATCGGGTCTCTGTTCGCCCTACCATAGAAGTCTAATAGTGCATTTCACTCGCCATTTCATGCGCTTTGAGATGCCGCCTATCCCAGTACGCTATCTGAAATAGGAGCGACGTAAGTTGAACAAATGTGATAGAATTACGCTGCATTCTCATATTAAGCGTAATATAAAATGATCTAATCGGGTCTCTGTTTGCCTTATCCTAGAAGTTTAATAGCGCGTTTTACTCGCCACTCCACGCGCTTTAAGATGCCGCCTAGCCCAGTATGCTATCTGAAATAGGAGCGACGTAAATTGAACAAATGTGATAGAATTTCGCTGAATTCTTAAATTAACCATAATATAAAATGATCTAATCGGGTCTCTGTTTGCGTTATCCTAGAAGTTTAATAGTGCATTATACTCGCCATTTCATGCGCTTTTACATGCCGCCTAGCCCAGTACGCTATCTGAAATAGGAGCGACGTAAATTGAACAAATGTGATAGAATTTCCGTGAATTCTTATATTTACCTTAATGTAAAATGATCTAATCGGGTCTCTGTTCGCCCTACCATAGAAGTCTAATAGTGCATTTCACTCGCCATTTCATGCGCTTTGAGATGCCGCCTATCCCAGTACGCTATCTGAAATAGGAGCGACGTAAGTTGAACAAATGTGATAGAATTACGCTGCATTCTCATATTAAGCGTAATATAAAATGATCTAATCGGGTCTCTGTTTGCCTTATCCTAGAAGTTTAATAGCGCGTTTTACTCGCCACTCCACGCGCTTTAAGATGCCGCCTAGCCCAGTATGCTATCTGAAATAGGAGCGACGTAAATTGAACAAATGTGATAGAATTTCGCTGAATTCTTAAATTAACCATAATATAAAATGATCTAATCGGGTCTCTGTTTGCGTTATCCTAGAAGTTTAATAGTGCATTATACTCGCCATTTCATGCGCTTTTACATGCCGCCTAGCCCAGTACGCTATCTGAAATAGGAGCGACGTAAATTGAACAAATGTGATAGAATTTCCGTGAATTCTTATATTTACCTTAATGTAAAATGATCTAATCGGGTCTCTGTTCGCCCCACCCTAGAAGCTTAACAGTGCATTTCACTCGTCATTTCATGCGCTTTGAGATGCCGCTTAGCCCAATATGCTATCTGAAATAGGAGCGACGTAAATTGAACAAATGTGATAGAATTTCGCTGAATTCTTTTATTAACCAAAATGTAAAATGATCTAATCGGGTCTCTGTTCGCCCTAGCCTAGAAGTTTAATAGTGCATTTTACTCGCCATTTCATGCGCTTTGAGATGCCGCTTAGCCCAATACGCTATCTGAAATAGGAGCGACGTAAATTGAACAAATGTGATAGAATTTCGCTGAATTCTTAAATTAACCATAATATGAAATGATCTAATGGGGTCTCTGTTTGCCCTACCCTAGAAGTTTAATAGTGCATTTTACTCGCCATTTCTTGCGCTTTGAGATGCCACTTAGCACAAGTCGCTATCTGAAATAGGAGCGATGTAAATTGAACAAATGTGATAGAATTTCGCTGAATTCTTATATTAACCTTAATGTAAAATGATCTAATCGGGTCTTTGTTCGCCCGACCCAAGAAGTTTAATAGTGCATTTCACTCGTCATTTCATGCGCTTTGCGATGCCGCTTAGCCCAATAAGCTATCTGAAATTGGAGCGACGTATATTGAACAAATGTGATAGAATTTCGCTGAATTCTTATTTTAACCAAAATATAAAATGATCTAATCGGGTCTCTGATTGCCCTATCATAGAAGTTTAATAGTGCATTTTACTCGCCATTCCACGCGCTTTAAGATGCCGCCTAGCCCAGTACGCTATCTGAAATAGGAGCTACGTAAGTTGAACGAATGTGACAGAATTACGCTGATTTCTTATATTAACCGTAATATAAAATGATCTAATCGGGTCTCTGTTTGCCTTATCCTAGAAGTTTAATAGTGCATTTTACTCGCCATTTCATGCGCTTTGAGATGCCTCTTAGCACAATACGCTATCTGAAATAGGAGCGACGTAAATTGAACAAATGTGATAGAATTTCGCTGAATTCTTATATTAACCAAAATATAAAATGATCTAATCCGGTCTCTGTTTGCCCTACCCTAGAAGTTGAATAGTGCATTGTACGAGCCATTTCTTAGACTTTGAGATGCAGCTTAGGCCAATACGCTATCTGAAATAGGAGCGACGTAAATTGAACAAATGTGATAGAATTTCGCTGAATTCTTATATTAACCAAAATATGAAATGATCTTATCGGGTCTCTGATTGCCCTACCCTAGAAGTTTAATAGTGCATTTTACTCGCCCTTTCGTGCGCTGTGAGATGCCGCTTAGCCCAATACGCTATCTGAAATAGGAGCGACGTAAATTGAACAAATGTGATAGAATTTCGCTGGATTCTTATATTAACCAAAATATGAAATGATCTAATCGGGTCTCTGATTGCCCTATCATAGAAGTTTCATAGTGCATTTTACTCGCCATTCCACGCGCTTTAAGTTGCCGCCTAGCCCAGTACGCTATCTGAAATAGGAGCTACGTAAGTAGAACAAATGTCACAGAATTACGCTGAATTCTTATGTTAACCGTAATATAAAATGATCTAATCGGGTCTCTGTGTGCCTTATCCTAGAAGTTTAAGAGTGCATTTTACTCGCCATTTCATGCGCTTTGAGATGCCGCTTAGCCCAATACGCTATCTGAAATAGGAGCGACGTAAATTGAACAAATGTGATAGAATTTTGCAGAATTCTTAAATTAACCATAATATAAAATGATCTAATCGGGTCTCTGATTGCCCTATCATAGAATTTTAATAGTGCATTTCACTCGTCATTTCATGCGCTTTGAGATGCCGCTTAGCCCAATATGCTATCTGAAATAGGAGCGACGTAAATTGAACAAATGTGATGGAATTTCGCTGAATTCTTTTATTAACCAAAATGTAAAATGATCTAATCGGGTCTCTGTTCGCCCTAGCCTAGAAGTTTAATAGTGCATTTTAGTCGCCATTTCATGCGCTTTGAGATGCCGCCTAGCCCAGTACGCTATCTGAAATAGGAGCGACGTAAATTGAACAAATGTGATAGAATTTCCGTGAATACTTATATTAACCTTAATGTAAAATGATTTAAACGGGCCTCTGTTCGCCCTACCATAGAAGTCCAATATTGCATTTCACTCGCTATTTCATGCGCTTTGAGATGCAGCCTAGCCCAGTACGCTATCTGAAATAGGAGCGACGTAAGTTGAACAAATGTGCTGGAATTACGCTGCATTCTTATATTAACCGTAATATAAAATGATCTAATCGGGTCTCTGTTTGCCTTATTCTAGAAGTTTAACAGCGCGTTTTACTCGCCATTCCACGCGCTTTAAGGTGCCGCCTAGCCCAGTACGCTATCTGAAATAGGAGCGACGTAAATTGAACAAATGTGATAGAATTTCCGTGAATTCTTATATTTACCTTAATGTAAAATGATCTAATCGGGTCTCTGTTCGCCCCACCCTAGAAGCTTAACAGTGCATTTCACTCGACATTTCATGCGCTTTGAGATGCCGCTTATCCCAATATGCTATCTGAAATAGGAGCGACGTAAATTGAACAAATGTGATAGAATTTCGCTGAATTCTTTTATTAACCAAAATGTAAAATGATCTAATCGGGTCTCTGTTCGCCATAGCCTAGAAGTTTAATAGTGCATTTTACTCGCCATTTCATGCGCTTTGAGATGCCGCTTAGCCCAATACGCTATCTGAAATTGGAGCGACGTAAATTGAACAAATGTGATAGAATTTCGCTGAATTCTTAAATTAACCATAATATAAAATGATGTAATGGGGTCTCTGTTTGCCCTACCCTAGAAGTTTAATAGTGCATTTTACTCGCCATTTCTTGCGCTTTGAGATGCCACTTAGCACAAGTCGCTATCTGAAATAGGAGCGATGTAAATTGAACAAATGTGATAGAATTTCGCTGAATTCTTATATTAACCTTAATGTAAAATGATCTAATCGGGTCTTTGTTCGCCCTACCCAAGAAGTTTAATAGTGCATTTCACTCGTCATTTCATGCGCTTTGCGATGCCGCTTAGCCCAATAAGCTATCTGAAATTGGAGCGACGTATATTGAACAAATGTGATAGAATTTCGCTGAATTCTTATATTAACCATAATATAAAATGATCTAATCGGGTCTCTGATTGCCCTACCCTAGAAGTTTAATAGTGCATTTTACTCACCATTCCACGCGCTTTCAGTTGCCGTCTAGCCCAGTACGCTATCTGAAATAGGAGCTACGTAAGTTGAACAAATGTCACAGAATTACGCTGAATTCTTATATTAACCGTAATATAAAATGATCTAATCGGGTCTCTGTTTGCCTTATCCTAGAAGTTTAATAGTGCATTTTACTCGTCAATTCATGCGCTTTGCGATGCCGCTTAGCCCAATAAGCTATCTGAAATAGGAGCGACGTAAATTGAACAAATGTGATAGAATTTCGCTGAATTCTTATATTAACCAAAATATAAAATGATCTAATCGGGTCTCTGATTGCCCTATCATAGAAGTTTAACAGTGCATTTTACTCGCCATTCCACGCGATTTAAGTTGCCGCCTAGCCCAGCACGCTATCTGAAATAGGAGCTACGTAAGTTGAACAAATGTCACAGAATTACGCTGAATTCTTATATTAACCGTAATATAAAATGATCTAATCGGGTCTCTGTTTGCCTTATCCTAGAAGTTTAATAGTGCATTTTACTCGCCATTTCATGCGCTTTGAGACGCAGCTTAGCCCAGTACGCTATCTGAAATAGGAGCCATGTAAATTGAACAAATGTGATAGAATTTCGATGAATTCATTTATTAACCAAAATATAAAATGATTTAATCGGGTCTCTGATTGCCCTACCCTAGAAGTTTAATAGTGCATTTTACTCGCCATTTCATGCGCTTTGAGATGCCGCTTAGCCCAATACGCTATCTGAAATAGGAGCGACGTAAATTGAACAAATGTGATAGAATTTCGCTGGATTCTTATATTAACCAAAATATAAAATGAACTAATCGGGTCTCTGATTGCCCTATCATAGAAGTTTAATAGTGCATTTTACTCGCCATTCCACGCGGTTTAAGTTGCCGCCTAGCCCAGTACGCTATCTGAAATAGGAGCTACGTAACTTGAACAAATGTGACAGAATTACGCTGAATTCTTATATTAACCGTAATATAAAATGATCTAATCGGGTCTCTGTTTGCCCTACCCTAGAACTTTAATAGTGCATTTTAGTCGCCATTTCATGCGCTTTGAGATGCCGCTTAGCCGAATACGCTAACTGAAATAGGAGCGACGTAAATTGAACAAATGTGATAGAATTTTGCTGAATTCTTAAATTAACCATAATATAAAATGATCTAATCGGGTCTCTTTTTGCCCAACCCTAGAAGTTTCATAGTGCATTTTACTCGCCATTTCATGCGCTTTGAGATGCCGCTTAGCCCAATACGCTATCTGAAATAGGAGCGACGTAAATTGAACAAATGTGAGAGAATTTCGCTGAATTCTTAAATTCACTATAATATAAAATGATCTAATCGGGTCTCTGTTTGCCCTACCCTAGAAGTTTAATAGTGCATTTTATTCGCCATTTCATGCGCTTTGAGATGCCGCTTCGCCCAATACGCTATCTGAAATAGGAGCGACGAAAATTGAACAAATGTGATAGAATTTTGCTGAATTCTTAAATTAACCATAATATAAAATGATCTAATCGGGTCTCTGATTGCCCTATCATAGAATTTTAATAGTGCATTTCACTCGTCATTTCATGCGCTTTGAGATGCCGCTTAGCCCAATATGCTATCTGAAATAGGAGCGACGTAAATTGAACAAATGTGATGGAATTTCGCTGAATTCTTTTATTAACCAAAATGTAAAATGATCTTATCGGGTCTCTGTTCGCCCTAGCCTAGAAGTTTAATAGTGCATTTTAGTCGCCATTCCACGCGGTTTAAGTTGCCGCCTAGCCCAGTACGCTATCTGAAATAGGAGCTACGTAACTTGAACAAATGTGACAGAATTACGCTGAATTCTTATATTAACCGTAATATAAAATGATATAATCGGGTCTCTGTTTGCCCTACCCTAGAACTTTAATAGTGCATTTTAGTCGCCATTTCATGCGCTTTGAGATGCCGCTTAGCCGAATACGCTAACTGAAATAGGAGCGACGTAAATTGAACAAATGTGATAGAATTTTGCTGAATTCTTAAATTAACCATAATATAAAATGATCTAATCGGGTCTCTTTTTGCCCAACCCTAGAAGTTTCATAGTGCATTTTACTCGCCATTTCATGCGCTTTGAGATGCCGCTTAGCCCGATACGCTATCTGAAATAGGAGCGACGTAAGTTGAACAAATGTGATAGAATTTCGCTGAATTCTTTTATTAACCATAATGTAAAATGATCTAATCGGGTCTCCGTTTGCCCTACCCTAGAAGTTTAATAGTGCATTTCACTCGTCATTTCATGCGCTTTGAGATGCCGCTTAGCCGAATACGCTAACTGAAATAGGATCGACGTAAATTGAACAAATGTGATAGAATTTCCCTGAAATCTTATATTAAACTAAATATAAAATGATCTAATCAGGTCTCTGATTGCCCTATCATAGAAGTTAAGTAGTGCATTTTACTCGCCATTCCACGCGCTTTAAGATGCCGCCTAGCCCAGTACGCTATCTGTAATAGGAGCGACGTAAGTTGAACAAATGTGATAGAATTACGCTGCATTCTTATATTAACCGTAATATAAAATGATCTAATCGGGTCTCTGTTTGCCTTATCCTAGAAGTTTAATAGTGCATTTTACTCGCCATTTCATGCGCTTTGAGATGCCGCTTAGCCCAATACGCTATCTGAAATAGGAGCGACGTAAATTGAACAAATGTGAGAGAATTTCGCTGAATTCTTTTATTAACCAAAATGTAAAATGATCTAATCGGGTCTCTGTTTGCCCTACCCTAGAAGTTTAATAGTGCATTTTATTCGCCATTTCATGCGCTTTGAGATGCCGCTTCGCCCAATACGCTATCTGAAATAGGAGCGACGAAAATTGAACAAATGTGATAGAATTACGCTGAATTCTTATATTAACCGTAATATAAAATGATCTAATCGGGTCTCTGTTTGCCTTATCCTGGAAGTTTAGTATTGCATTTTACTCGCCATTTCATGCGCTTTGAGATGCCGCTTAGCCCAATACGCTATCTGAAATAGGAGCGACGTAAATTGAACAAATGTGATAGAATTTCCGTGAATTCTTATATTAACCTTAATGTAAAATGATCTAATCGGGTCTCTGTTCGCCCTACCATAGAAGTCTAATAGTGCATTTCACTCGCCATTTCATGCGCTTTGAGATGCCGCTTAGCCCAATACGCTATTTGAAATACGAGCGACGTAAATTGAACAAATGTGATAGAATTACGCTGTATT